>DWGR01003527.1:0-12076 GCA_018247715.1 Heliconius burneyi | reverse complement strand
CTCTTACTATCGATAATATGTACGTCATCCATAGTTCCAGGCGCCGTTCCGTCTAGCAATATTTGAGGCCAAGTAGCAAGGTCGACCAATCTATAACCGAGCACGAGTCAAGTCGACTTGAACGTCTACAGGATGAATGAAATATGATTATATGGTATTCTAGTATTGATCGTATAATTATTTATTATATCTTTAATGTATTTATGTAATCAAATTTCAATTATTTGCTTTTTACGTTTAGAAAAAACTGTTTTGTAAATAATTTGTGGATATCTTGGTCAAATTATCATTAAGGATTCAAATCCAATTTCGCATAAATAAGTAAATACATATTTTATATGTTTTAGTTAAAGAAGAATTTTATTATACACGTACGACTATATGGACTTATATTTTACCTTCTATTTGATCTATGCTTACGGTAACTACGCCAAGCACATTTTATATTTATCTAATCTCTCCTATTTTTTCAATTTAAATAAAGGAAGGGGTTAAAATAAATATATATTTTCATTATAAAGAGCTTCGTACCAATGCACTCTAATTAGTTGCGCCCCTTGGGAGACTGGCGGTGACATTGAAAAGGCTGTCTATTTTCTTTCCATACTGTCCCCATAGACGCTACCAGACCGTGAAATGATTCAACTTATACATTTCGTATATTTGAGTAAGTAAATAAAGATTTTTTCAAATTCAATTAGCTTTGAATTTTTTCTCTAATAAATAATATTATTTTACTTAGTAAAATGCTAAGCTTTCCTTTTGTTATTTATTGAGATATATCGTGGTGAATAACACAAGCTTCCGACTGTATGTGAGACAGGTTGTGAGTTTGATTCCTACTTAATGAAATATTTAATACTTTAATTTTTCTTGCTCCATTGCAGAGGCAAAACGCGACGCTGATTTCCACCACTCGATATACATCCCTCTAGAATTCAATGCTTTAGCTCGTTACCAGAGCCTAGAAATATTTTTGTAATACTATTTCCGCAAGTGCGCCAAGTGTCCGATTGGGAAACTAATCGTGGCATCACAAGAGGAGAAGAGAAGAGTTTTGTATGCCTCGAAACAATTATGTGCTGTAATATAGTCTATATGGTCCCATACCCTACATCGATAAATGTATCCAACACAAAAAAAAACAATTCGAACCAGTAGTTTCTGAGGTTAACCTGCTTAACCAAAAAAAAACTTTTCAGCTTTATAATAACAATAGTGTAGATTTTTACAATTTTATTGCTTAACGCTTAATATTTTTCTTTTCCAATACAAAAATATAAATATTTTTTCATTTACAATATCCAAGTTGTCCAACTAAGACGTGACTGAAAATGAAAGGCATGGCTTTAACTGAGCATCGCCAAGAATTCTCATTCAACTTTTAAATAGATATTGTTAATTATTTATACTTTATTTTGTACCTGAAGAAATGGATAGTTATTTTTAATTTTAACTATAGTAGGTTTTGCCTGCGACTTCGCCTCCGTGGCTAAATTCGAAATAACTTGAATTGCAGGTACAGTGAGTGGAGTCCTATTATAGTTATTATGGTGAAGTAATATACCTTTTTTCGTTTAATCTAATAAGACTACGATTAATTCTTCCTAAGATTTGCACGATATTAGTATAAGGATTGGTTCTTCTTTTTTCTCACTTCTCCTTGCATTAATGCTGTCATTTCGGTGGAAAACAGGAAGCGGACTATTTTAACACTAGGCTCTCTCTATCTATCCTTCTCCATGCGGAACACAGAGTGAAAAAAAATCTCTTTATCATGTTAATCGCTTTGATGTATGTTAGGCTGAAACTGACATCCCAGTTACAACTAACAATTATGCCAATATAAAAGCTATCTTTATAGAAGCCAGTCGTGGCTCAGAGAAACAAGCGTGTCAGTGTTGTGGGTTCGATTCGCACTCGAAGAAAAATAAATATTTAATATTTTCATTTCCTGCGTCTGGTGACGACGCAAATGACGAGGCAAAGCGCGGCGTTTACTTGGGACCAAGTTCTAAGGTTCAAATTTGAATATTAATATTAATTAATCTAAGCCGGGAAACGGAGAGTCTTAATACTACTAGGCTTTTTCTGGCTGCCCTGCTATTTGCGGGATACAGCGTGAAGCTGAAAGCAAAAGATAGACTTCAGAGAAAATAAAAGCACAGACTTCAAACGAACGTAATGAATTTATGTGCTTATCTTCACGAAGTAATTCTTAGAGCCAAATGAAATCAATTTATTTATGAATGGGCCTGATCGATTGGTATTTTCTTTTCCATACAATAGCTCTAGATAAAAAGCACCGTGAAGCCGGTTGAGAAGTGTCTGAGAATTGGTGTTATAAATAACCAACTCTCACATACATAAGTTCTAAGTCTATAAAAACAAAAGATTGTTTTTTTAATGTATGTATATTTCTTCACATTTATTTTCTTCTCTAATGTTACGTACCACAAACGGAAAATGCGGAGCCCTTATAGGGTTGTCCCTTATGCTGAAATTCCCAATGAAAGTCTCAAGGACAAAATCAAGCTTCTAAGTTAACCCAGTTAAAAAAAGCACACGAGCATTTTGCATCATTTTTGCATTTCAAAATACAAACAAATAGCAAACTGAAGCTTATCGACTTTTATAAGTTGTACTTCCAGTTGATCTAAGACCCTAAATTGGTACGGAACCCTTGGTGGGCGAGTCGCTCTTGACGGTCATTTATTTTAAATATAGTATAATCTGTATATAGTATAACACTATGCTATATTACAAAGGGTTCTTTTTGTATGTCTTTAACAAAAATTAGGGATGTTGATGACTTTTTGTTAAGTAGGTTAGACTTGGTTCCATAATACAGATTTTACGGTAAATAGTTAATTTTTTGGAAAATACATAGAAATGCAAAAATATATTATAAAATGAAATATCTATAATCAAGGTAACCGCAGGTACCGTGTGCATCGAAACGCAAGAAGACATGTGACGTGACCTTCCTTAATAAATGTGCTATTACTAATACAATTCGAACTAGTAGTTGAGAATTGAGATTGAAAATTGAGAAAAAGTTTCGACAACGACATACAAGTATCTTTGTCTTTGTGTCTTTCAGAATGTTTTTTATCTTTATCTGTATAAAATTTGATATCTATTTGTGTTCCACCAGACAAAACAATCAAATCTTAATCTTTTTTTTTTTGTGTTTTCTATGTTTTTGTGTCTAATGCTCCTTTATATAGCATACATTTTTGTATTAAAAATGCTTAAAAGACGAACATGTTAGGCAAGAAGTAATAAGAAGTTATGAGCGAGCTTAGCTCATAGAACGTTGAGAGAGCAAGCGTGAACCACTTTAATCTTGCGAAATATACTTTTAACCGATTTTTTTATAAAACATGAATGAATATTGTGTCTTTTTTTAGCTTCACGCTGTATCCTGCATATGACAATAGTATAAAGTAGTAAAGGAACAAAGAACTTAGTGTCAAGTAGTGTCTTCTTCCTTATTTAGTGTCTTGTTCTTCCTCTTTCTGTCTTAATTTTACCCTGCAGCGTGTTTCTTCATTGTTGAATGGAGAACCTCAACACTGCGCTTTGTTTTGTCACCAAAGCGAAGTGGAAATTGAATCCACAACTATCTCGTTTAGTATTTGAACGCTGCGCCACGAAGGCCCCAACTTTTTCTTAATATTTTAAAATGTGAACGAAACAAAAGTGATAGTCCATTAATATTGGTTTAAAGGACAATACTACGTAAAGGGAGTAGGCATTTTAAAAAGTCAATTCTCATTTCGCTGCCATTTTTAACATCAAGTGGCTTATCGATTTCGATGTTCGGTCGCCACGATATTTATTATTGAAAGCCTAAGCATAATATCTAATTTAGTTCGTATGCTCATCGAAATAAGGTTATTTTTTCATCAAATATGTATAGTAAAATATTTTTTTAATTTTCCTCCAGTGATAAATTGTTTTTTTTTTTGCAAACGTCAAACATAAATCCTTAGCAATATTTCTTATATAATTGGCTGAGGCTTGAAAATATTAAAAATGCGATATGTAATAGTGTATATATATTGATAGAACAATTCGTGGTTTACTGTTCCTCTCGGAAGAAGTACCTTTCAGCCGGATGGAAGCTGAATTTAATTATATTGCCATAGATTAGCTGTACGAAGAAAATTTGGCAGTAGAATAGAAAATAGCTATCTTAACGCTAGTTCCCTCCGCATATCCTGCTATATGCGGGATGTAGCGTGAGTAAAACTAAATAAAACCGGTCAAGTGCGAATCAAACTCTCGCGCATAATATTTTTTATCTATAAAAACAAGAAAAAACATATTTTGTATGGGAGATCATTTTTAGTATTTGTTGTTATAGCGGCAACGGAAATACAAATTGGGGCGGTTGGACAGATAGACGGACTTGGACAGTAGAGTCTAAGTAAAAGTTTACCTTACCCTAAAAATATCTAACTCGTGCTGCATTTTATTGCTGCTATAATGGAAATAATAATAATATATTTTTTTATGAAATAGAAACTCGGGAATATCACACTATAACAAGTCAAACACAATCAGAGGAGGGAATTCTTTTCACTTCCATGCTCTGCAAGACAAAGCGCGGCGTTGATTTACGTTTTCACTCAACACGCAATGTCATAAAATTCGAGTGGAAAATGTGGGAGAAGAATCTTAACACTAGGTTCTCTCTGTTTATCTGTAAATCGGGAAAAAATGTGAAACTATCACATCAGCTTAAAAAATAACACAAAATCGTCAATACAAAATAACAAATAAAAACATAATAGGCTCTTCCAAAGCTTGAAATTCATCCAATTTTCCGTTACAAGTGCTATAAGAGTCATAATTTATGTTTCCGGCAATGTTGCTGCCAAATCGGAAAGCTCAAGGTCACTGTCCAAGGTCAATGGAGTGCAACCAGACATAATTGAAAAAGTTCGTCTACGTAACACTTGGACTAAAATACGAGATGGTAGATGATAAATATTAAAATTTGACCTTAATGAATAAGGCCATAATGTTACGTTTATAATATTCAATATATTTATGAACTATCAAACAATTAACACAGACAAGTGACACATTGTGATTTTCAAAAGACCGTTTCGTTTTCACCAGGAAAAGGCAAAGTTCGGCGTTGAGTTTCGCTACTTCGTGCGCAATGTCTCTAAAATTCGGTGCTAAAGTGGGGAAAGTCTTGGTTCCCAGATCTCCTCTGCCTTGTTATGTACAAAAAAAATATATATAAAATAAGAAAATTAACACTTAACATATATTCACACAGCAGGGTAATAAAATAGAAATGAATCGTATCAAAGCGTGTTGACTAACAGAACTTACCGCCCCGCTTTGCCTGACCAAAGCCGGCAAGTAAAATTAATTAAAAATATCTGAGTCTACTAAAATGTCTGTTGGTGACTACAACTTCCAGTAACTTCTAGTGATTTTTAATTAAATCTGTTCAAAATAATATTATAGATAATATTATTTTGAACAGATAGAATATCAAATATAGAATATCAAAATTAAATGGCTTTTGTAAGTCAGTTGCAGGATTCTGACTAAATATTTTGTAAAATAGCTTTTATCGCCAAGAGCTGATTTACTGACTTTCCAAGCTTTACTCTGTACAAAGCATATAGGAGGACAGGTACACGGAACCTAATGTTAAAACAACCCGTTCCATATTGCGTCTTGAGCGGTGAAATTAAGCGCTGCACTTTACCAAGAAAATGTAAATAATAAATTTCCACCAATAGGCATCGAATCTACAACCTTCGTGGTCACAGTCATTAACTGTGCCACCGCTCATCAACGGCCACTAGTATTTTTTCATTAATTCTTTTATTTCTTGGTACCTAATTAAATCGAGGCGAAATCAAGGCTTATAAAGGTTCATAAAAGGGCATAAGTCAACGAAGACAAACAACAAAGGCCAATTACACCTTAGTTGTGGTTAGTAAGACCTATATGAATAGTATATTGAAGCCACCGTGGCGTAGTGAAACAGTGTCTGGCTGTAAATGTGACAGTTGTCAGTTCAATTCCTCCTTGGAGAATGAGCTTGCTTCCGGTCACTATCACAAGAAAAACAACGACGGTTAGTTTCATCATTTTAAAATAGAAAAAATGGTGAAATATACTGCCGTTGGTTGATAAATATAATAAAGCTCGCTTAACACCATACATCTAAGTGACATTCTGTGAAAAAAAAGCTAAAAAAAGCTAAATATTATTTTAAGCTAAAGCTTAAAATATAAAGCTAAGGCTTAAAATAATATTTTCTTATAATAGTTATTAATTGTATGTATAAAAACAATAATGTAATTAATAACATATATATAATAAGAAAATTAAACATAATAAGAAAATAAAAAAGGGTACGGACCAAGCGTATAAGCGTATGTAGTGGCGAAATAAATAAATAAAAAAATAAAAGTTTAACCATTTAACACGAAATAATATTTAAGCGGAAGATGAAGAGAGACACTAAGCTTAAATGGCGTTTTACCGTAACGCCACACCATCTGAGTGTGAACGCGTCGTTTATTGGATCGAGTCCCTCTAGGGTCAATGAATCATCATCATCATCATTTCCTTGCTCTGACAAATCCTCGATTAAGACAAAGCGCAGTGTTAAGTACCGTCACAATGTCTTCAAAAATTGTATGGTGCGCGGAGAACAGAATGTTACTTACCACTAGGTTATCTCTACCTACGCTTTTATATACGGGATATATGCACAAAGCTAATTTATTTCATTTTTGTATTTAACTTACTTGGGTATTGTATAAAAGCTACCATCAAAATACAGTCCTATAAGCTAAGCCACTTAATTATAGTAAGACCTACTTCAGATTAACAATTTACATAATTAAGCATGGATTCATTTAAATATATTTGAATATAATTGTGAACGTTCTTGGGTATTGTGACTGTTTGTGCTGAGAGCAAGTAGTGGGTTCGAATTATTATATAATGCTGGTTATGCATATTCCAGTCAGAATTAATTTATTTGTTCTGTAAAATTTACTAAAAATAAATTTTTCGTGCTAAACGATAAGCATTTATATTTCTTCGCGCTGCTGTCGAGGCAAATCCTAAGCAATTATTTTTGAGTAGCGGAAATTTATAAGAAAGTGTGACTGTAAAAACCGATTAGTTGTGGGTTCGATCCCCACTCTTTAAGAAGAAATATTAATTTAAATTTATATTTCTATCCCTTCGCTCTGGAATCGAGGCAAAGCGCAGCGTTTAGTTCTGCCACTCAACATGCAGTGCCTCCAGAATTTGGCAGAAAATGGGGACGGAGTGTTACACTAGGTTCCATCTGCCTACCCTGCTGTGTACGGGATACAGCGTGAGGCTGATTTGATTTGATTTGATTTGATTTTCCCTAAAGAGATGTTAACAACACAAATAAGTTGTAAAAGATTTCTAATGTTGGGAAAGACTTGTTCTCATTTCTCTGATGTGATAAAATAGAGTGCGCTTCATATACAGTGTTTAAAGTTCGGGCAGAAAGCGATGAACGAAGTGTCTTGACACCAGGTCTCTCCGTCTATCCTGCTATATAAGTGTAACGCTGTACACAGTGTTTTTAGCTTCAGGTTGTATCCCTCACATAGCAGGGTAGGCAAAGCAGTACTTAGACACTTAGACCCCTTTGAGACACTTCTGTTTCCCACTTTCCGCTAAATTCTGAAGGCATTGCAAGTGGGATGATAGAACTTAATGTAGCGCTTTCTCTATCATAGCAGAGAAATGAAAACAATTGAAATAAAAAAATTGAGTGCCTTCACACTAGATCACTTTTGTTTAACCCCGTTATGCAAGAAAGGCCTAAAGCTGGTTCTTTAATGTACATCTAAATTATGATACATTTACATAAATACGTATGTAGCATCTGCGCCATCCAAGGAACAAAAAGTAACTAACAAAAATTAATTTAAAACATATTTTAATTTTGCGTTCGCATCGTTAGGCCGTCCCCGGCGACGCGGTCTGCGAAAACCAGCCGACAAAATTTAATTCTCTAGTAAATTATATATGCGTATTTTGTCCATAAACGTGTGAAATAGTCACTTTGAATAATAATTTGAAGGACCACTATGGCGTTTTGGCATAACACCCAATTTTAAGCATAAAGGTTATAAGTTCGAATTCGACAGTGTATTGAAGCAATTATGCAGTCACTTCCTCTGCCTACCTTTTAATGTGAGGGAGACAGCAGACGGCAACTGCAAAGGGAAATAGAGAGAGACTATAGTAAAGACAAGCTGTTGCCGTCAATGCCGCACTTTGCTCTTTTCTCTTTATAACAGAGACTGACACAGGGAAGAGAGATACAGGTGAAAAAAATTAAGTTATTTTTAATATGCAAATGCAAAATTAAAGCAAATGCTTATGTCTCAGTTCAAAATATCTCACTATATATGATGATAACTTCAACGTCGACTTTATCTAATTTTTCCACGCAATTATCCTGACATTACTTGTTACCAGAGCAATAAATCAAAACAACTAATTCCTTCGAGTGAAAATTGAACCCAGAACCGGCGTGCACAGTCAGATGCTGCTATAATAATGCACCAAGATGATAATACATCAAGATGTATTTAATAAAAGTATTAATACGAGCATATTTACAAAAATATACAAAATTTCAATCAAAACAAAATACTAACTATTTTTGAAATTTCAACGTGATTATAACTAAAGGAATTAATTCAAGAACAAGTTTGGTTTAGGCAGATGTCTAATGATTGATGTTACAAAGTTTCAGCGGCTTCAGATATTGGAATGTAACGGGATTGAGCGATAAGCCGCTGTTAGAGAAAACATTAAAATTTATAATATTGAAATTCAAGTTAATTTAGCTGAGGATCTTGATGGGAACGGAGTGTCCTTACCTTAGGCTTGTAGTTTTACTCTGTCGGCCCTGCTAAAACTAAGACATTCGATTTCCCATTAAGACACTTCCATTCCCCACGTACTGATTGGCTGAATTAAACGCCACACTTAGCTTTGTTGGCAGAGTGAAAAAACAAATATATATATTTTTCATTAAGCATTTAGTCATATGCTTCTTCCCCTGCGCCACGACTGGCCACAACGTTTGTTCTTAGTTATTTTAATACTCGTGTTTAATGATAAACTCTAAAAATATAAATTATATTCCGTACAAAAACCCAGGATATTTCATCAAGAAACTATTATATATAACCCCTGAAGTGTTTGTAGGGGCGGTGTGGAGTGACATCCTTAATCCTCCCAGTTCATCGGTCAAGAGTCTTCAACTGATTTCTTTTCGTTAACACAGAATTCTGTTAAGCCACATATTTTTTTATATCTTTTTAAGTCTTTCTATGGTAATATATTATTAGTTATTGTTGAGTAAAGTGTTAAGTGAAACTCTCTGGTTTCTGCGTACACTAATAAAATCATGAGTGTAGCGTAAATAAACTACCATATAATTTATATTGTAAAATACAAAAAAATAGCTTTGAATTGTATCACAAATTCGTGCCTAATTTATTATTAATGAGGGCGGGTGATTTGAAATAATTTATTCCCCCTAGGGCGGATCGAACCCACTGTAATCACGTTTACAGTGAAAAGCTGAAAAATTTTGCATTACATACAAAGTTGCAATTTTTGACTAGTATCAACCAATAATAATATGTAAATAATTTTATAGGTAGCAATAAGCATCGCAATATTATGGTAATTGAATTCCTGTGGGGTCCATTTGGAATTGGAAACCAAAGTGTTTCAAAGCAATTTGGTTCACTTTATACTCTTGGTACCATGTATAGTTTCCCTATAGTTACAGGCACTTTTACCAATTTCCAGGACCAATGTCACGGAAATTAGCGAAACTCAGCGCCGCGCTTTATCTACCAGAATAAAATGAAAATGGAAGGGTGGAATGAGGAAATAGAAATAACTCATCTATAACATTTCCATAGTATTTTTAAGGTAGTTGTGGCGCAAGGACACAAGTGTCTGACGTAAACGCGGTTGGTTGTAAGTTCGATCCCTAATCGAGGGAATCGATTATTATTTATTAATATTTGCAAAAGCCAACCAGGCATTGAGTTTCGCCACTCAACACGCAATACCTCGAAAAATTGTGTTAATTTTTTGTGCTATTTTTTCTCTTGCAGTATTCTGTATACAGCAGAGTGAACAAGGTCAATCTAATGTCAGTACGCTTCTTTCATCCCTTTTAACCCAGATTCAATAATTATATATCAATTGGCAAAACTTAACGCTGCACGTTGTCATGCTAAAACGGCAAAATAAAAATAAATCCCCTGAACGGGGATCCAACCCACAAACATCGCATTTATATTCAGACTTTCAACTGCACCACGTATATTAATTGAAGTTATAACTATCACGACTATATTATAATGTTCTCCATTGCACCATGACGGTTTTGATAAAATTTTCGTACAAAAAAAGCCCTTCTGGCCCATTGTTCCTGCAAATGGGAGCAATTCTCGCAAAACACTTGTTCACATATGCTGCCTTGGTAAGGTCACGCTGAATATTCCATTAGATCGATCGAGTTTGCCCTTGCAAACACCGATCACTTAGAACTAAAATACAATGATTTTTGTCCATTTTTTATGTAAATTTCGATTTGCTTAGTAGTAATTAAATAATAATAATTTTCCCGAAATAACGGTACAAGCCTGACTGTATATATATACAGTCAAATAACATTTGGTTTTCATAAATTAGGATAACCTTTGCCTATAGGCTACCTAGTGTTACAACATTCCGTTCCACACTGATCGCAAACATTACACATTAAGAACTCAACAGTTAGTTGAGTACCACCGCCCTTTGTCCTTTCACCAGAGCTAGAAAAATGTAAAAAATTCCGCTGATTGGGAATCAAACCCACAACCGTCACGTTTACCGTCACTGCTGTTTCACTACGCCATGATGGCATCAGAAAAGACTCTCAGTGATAAAGACATCCACGACATTACTTCTTAAGAAAAACAAAATGAATTCTTTCTATGAAATATGCAAAAGCCATCTTCTTTATAAGGGGTTAATATTATGAAGTTAATAAAAAGTAGACTTTTTTTCTATATTTTTATTAAACGCAAACTTAGATCGGACGTTAAGAACGAGACCTACACGCTGAGAGAATGTGAAGCTTTTAAAATTATTCTAAAAAAAAAAATTTTCTGTTTTTTTTCCACATAACGTAGGCAGATGGAACTTAGTATTTAGATATTTCGTTTTCCCAACTTCTCCTGGTTCTCCTTGTCCGTCATGAACGCATAGCTTTGGAGAATTGAGTGTTGCCTAGCGGAGCTCAACGCCTTGCTTTTGGGCTCATCAACACTAGATTCTGTTCACTCCAAAGCTAAAGAAACAAATATAAAAAAATATACGAGGTTAAAATTGCAAAAAAAAAATAGGTTTAACCTGATTATATTAAAAGCCTTACATATTATTATAATGTGTTGAATAATCGAGGCTTCAAGTAAACACAATTACAATAAAACCTTTGTGTATGAACGCCTTTAGTGTAAAATAGTCTATAAATATCATTCTCTTCGAATATCAAATTTCTATCGTTAGTTCGTGCTTAGTACTGAGGACCCAATTAGTCTTTGCATATAGATTCACATAGACGGCTCGGTCGAAAACCGAGGCTATCACAGTTCAGCGATACAACATTTTATTATAAACAATAATTCTCGATTCGATTCCACTTGGATGAATATTTTTATTTCTCAAAAATTTTGATTTAAAAAATTGTGTAAACGTATGAATTTGAAGTCTAAAACCTTGACATTAACGTATGAATATAAAAATATATAAAATTTGCATATTAACTACCATAGGTACTCAATTTTGGTACTTCTAAGCAGTGTGTAACGCAAAATTGAGTATGCTAGATAGAATATTAAGTCGCCGTAGAAAGTAATATAATATGAAAGATGTTACATTAAAACAATATTTTAAACTGACTTCTGAAAAACCTTAGCGGTGCGGTGGTGCGAATAATAACTAAAAATATTAAAAATTA
>DWGR01003526.1:0-12076 GCA_018247715.1 Heliconius burneyi | reverse complement strand
TAGACAACACATACATAGATATATTTCACTAAAAAGCTTTAAGATATTACATATTTCCTAAAATTTCGCCTACTGCCTACTTGTTATACGCAAGGTAAAATAAAATAAAAAGTTAACTTGCATTTTTACAGATATGCTTTGTAGCTAATTTCAGTTGTTATTTAACGTTAAAAAAATCTACACGCGGATGTGAAATTTTAACACGAAACATTCAATTGCTAATAGAGATTAATGTATAACATTAGCTCTCTTGTTATTTAAGTATTCCATTACATATTTAAACGGCACATTTATCACTTCTAAACATTTTTCATTTGGTAACTAAAGATCAATTGCTTGTACTATTTACTTAATGTAATACCACTTTCCGATATACTCGTATATAAATATTCTTGACGTATTTAAAAAGGCATCAATATAAATGTGCATTTGTGAGGTCAGTCATAGCACAGGGACACAAGCGTACTGTAAAGGTCGCTGGTTGTGGTTTCGATCCCCAATCGAGAAAATGAATTTGGCATTTATTAAATGTACCTCGTTTTGGTGTCGAGGCAAAGTGTGAGTTAAGTGCCACTAAACACGCAATGCCTCCAGAATTCGGCGGAAAATGGGAAACGTAGTGTCTTAACACTTAACACTACGTTCACTCTGTCTGCTCTGTTGTGTGCAGGATACAGCGTAAATTGTGATTTTTTTTTATAAATGTATACAATTTCAATGTTTGCTTTGGATAAATTGCAATTGTACTGGTAGACGGAAAGTAAGTTTAACATTAACATAGACATGTAACGCTTAGCCCCACTATAACATGACGCAAGCTTGGCAGTAATAAAATTAAATTGAAGCTGCAAAGTCATATAAAACACATTAAGGAGTCAGTTTATTGTAAACAACTGCAGTGTTTCTAACATCCGTCGATCGAAATTCGAAAGCACTCCATTGCGGCGCAAGCGCAACGCCCAGCGCAGTTCGACCAATCAGATGCCTACATTTCCTTAGACACGCCCACATCCTGCGCCTGCGCCGACTCGCGGACTGATAACGGCACACGAAGCTCAGTTTTTCAGTCGCGCTCGTCACGGACGGTTTGCTTTATGATTTTGTTTTAAATTTTGGTTATGACTTCCGTCAGTGGGGATGTAAACGCGTCAAAATTGAAGTTCAGTGTGGACAGCATACTTGGGAATAATGAGACGTCGTCTGGTAATCATGTACCGGAGCCACAGAGCCAGGAACCTCCCTGCGCAGGGTGTGTTGCAGCGCTCTACAGGTGCTGTAGAGACGAGCCTCCGCTGTTACAGTTGCAATTACCCTTACCATATGCACATTTACATCCCGCCTTGAGGCCTACGTCAGGTTAGTTATTTTGTTTAGATTTTGGATATAGGTATCAATGGATATAAAAGTGGTGGTGGGTAAAATTTTAATATTGAAGAAAATAAAAATTAACTACGATTGCAATTTTGCGTTTTGTATTTCACTTTAATGTAAAAATATAAATAATGAAACAAAAACGTAAATAATATAAGAAATGAGCTGAATTTTAGAAATGAGCAGTAACAGACATTTTTTTATCATTTTGCATAATTTTCCTTTAGGCAATGTAAATTAACAGTAAAATTGATGAAGCAATATATCATTATTTTTTTAATAAGTTTATCCATAGGTACCTATCTATTTATTACATAAAGAGAAATAAGGAAAGCTTATTTAAAAATTGCCTCCCTAAATTTCAAGATTTCCATGTAGAGTAGTTAATATTAGAGCATGAGTATTATTTTTAAATATTTATATATGTCACCGTAAGATTATGAGAAAGGTTAGTTTATAATGGAACGGTCTTCTTACTTGTAAATTTATAAACTAGCCGAAAATTGTGAACCGACATTATTAAACGCAAAAATTCACCATAGAATTTAAAAACTACTACAATAGGCTAATTAGTAAAACATATCATTTATGTACTAACGCCACCACAGCTAACCTGCAAACCTGTGTTACGGACAGGATTGGCAATATCTTAAGAAGAGCTTCCATAAAACCTATATTCAAGCCTAACAAGAAAGTGAGCCGATTCTTGAGACCAGTGAAAAGCAATATTACTTTACAATGTGCAGGTGTACAAAAACTAAATTGTGACTGTGGCTTGTCATACATCGGTCAAACAAAGAGAAGCATCGGTATTAGGGAGAAGGAACACATATCTGAGATCAAAAATGGGAATGTATAAAAGTCAGCTGTATGTGAACACAATGTGGATAAACCCAGCCATTACATAAGGTTTGATAAGTCCCAAATAATCCGTGAGGCTACTGAGATACAAAAAAAAAGCAAATTTCAATGGAGAGGATGACTGGAAACTTTCTACCACCCACTAAAATCCTTGAAGTCTCAAACCCACCATAACAGAAGGCAAGATACAGTCAGCTCATTTTGCAAGAATCCATTGCAGTACGCGAGACAATTAAGAAATCGTTGGCGATAGTTTGACATAATAATCAACTGACAGACGTATGCCATCTCAGTTTCCCCGTGACCACGGACTACCGCTAAGTGTTCGAAACGTAGATCCTAAAAAAAATGTAATCGTTAAAAATATACGTGATTAACCCGGTTAAAATAGTTTTATTTAATATGTGTAATAATCGTGAAAATCAAAGAACTTATTAATATTAAAATACTTGTTTAATATAATTTTAATGAAATCATACTAATGTTACAAGTATGAAATGTTTGTGAGAATTAATGTTTCTTCCAATTTCACACAAATACTACTGAATGGATTTAGATGCAACTTTGCAGTAAGCTACAATTTATGTAATGATTTAAAACAAATTTTCTATCATATAACAATCAGTTTAATCAGATGGCTAGTAAACTATATAACTACTAAATAATAAAAAAATAAGATGTACTTGTGGAGAACGGAGTGTCTTAACTAGAACACACCGTTCTCCGTACTTCCGTACCCTGCTGTGTGCGGGATACAGCGTGATGCTGATTTTAATATGAACCTATTTTCAAAAGTTTTTGTTTACTGTTAGAAAGTGTATGTAATCTAGACTTGAAAAGCTAGATTTTTATAACGTATTTATTTTATAGTCAGCGACTAAATAAAAATTTTACACTTAATAGCTTACATGGTAAATGATCTTTTCTTATTGGGATCTTCTTCCTTCGTCTTACAAGAATAGTATATGGTGGGTTATATAAATTGCATTTTTTTAATTAATATAGGCAGCTATATTTGGCTTTTAGAACAAGCTTTACTCTCTACTGACCATAAATCATAAACCAGTCGATTAAGATCAGGAGTAGATGACGGCCAGTCTTCAACTCTGATGAAGTCCAGAACATTTATTTCTAACTATGATTGGCGGGATCGAGCTTTATGTCCCGGCGCCGAGTCTTACCGAAAGACCATTCTTGGTTATTGAACATGGTATTGTTCAGGGGCTTAACTATTTTCTCAAGAATAGTATCTTGATACACTTATGCCGATGTTTTGGTACCTTTTTCACCCAAATATGTCTCAGCCATTGCTTCATAGCTAATAAATATTGTTACACCCCACACCAAATTATCATTCAAGTCTAATAATTCCCACGTTGTACTCGTTTGGCTAATTCGGAAGCTTCTAGATTTCAACATAAATATGAACATTTTGTTTCTTAAAATATATCTTATCCGTTAAATATTTTTATGTGACCATCCGTTGCGTACCGCTTAAATAGTTATTTAGATTTTACGACATTATTGTTTGTTTAAATTATAATTTCAGAAATGTCCATTTGCGTCTCTCATATATTAGACTTAAGGGTGATTCCCATGTGACAGCCGGTATTGTAGGCATTTTTTAGGATTTTTTTAACGACCAGTAAATAGAGCTTTATTAAGTTTATTATCATTTATTAACATATTTTGATAGTATCAATATAAATTTGTAGTTAGAAATATTATGTAGTTACAGCGTTCTGAAAATCCACCTCGAAAAAATGGGCTCGCACTTCCATCACGATTTCGGTTGATTGGCTTATCAGAAACAAAAAAGGTAAACGGCGTTTTAGTCTGTGAGCCTTAATGCACGGAATGAACTATCATCAAATGAATATACCAAAAATTGGACATTTCGTAGACATTTGAAAAAAAAATCGCGAAATTAGTTTCTTTTTTGTTTTTTGCTATAAAAAAATAGAAATTTTGGGAGTATTTGATCGTCCATAGTTTATTCCATGCGTTCACATGTGCTGAATCAAATCAATTGGTACAGCCGTTTTTAAGATATAGTGGAGGAAAGTTTGAAAAACACAGTTTTGAGAAAAACGTGTTTAAAGTTTCAAGTTCCCATACAACGCTTCGAACAGCTGCTTCTTCTACCTAGTGTATCTTTAAAATAACTTCGAATTCAAAAATCACTTTACTACCGTATTATACATATTAAGAAAGCAATTTATGAAAAGAAAAATTGTTTTGTAAAAAAAATGGTTGTAGGTGCTATCTTTATCTCCTGCGATATAATGTGTTACTATAGACTGGATGTCTTCTAATTCTTTCCCTTACTGCTTTGATGACCTTTTTCGTACGTACACTATGTGGACGATTTAATTTTTTTTATCACAAGCAGAGGAGACTATTTTTTCACACCTTTCAGTAACCCGATACATAAATATTAGACTAATACCAAGTGTATGGAGGATTTTAAGCCTTGTCGTTGACTCCATACCAGCGTTGCCAGATTTCCTCTTAATGAAAAGCAGGATTCTTTTGCCAAAAGCAGAATAAAAAAATATAAATAATGTGAATTTCATTTATTATTTATCCAATTATTTATTGATTGAACGCCAGCGGGCTATTTGCATATTCTTGATGGGGTTGTGTGGTTGTTGTCTGAAAGTACTTGAAGTATTTAAATACAACTATATTTTAATCGACTTTCCGGCCTAAATTGAATATATGTATTGTGTTTTAAAAGCTTAATATTTCTTAACTCTTTCGAAGACTTTGAGAAATAATCTGATAATAATGAAGAAGGGAAACCAACGCTTATAAAAAAAGGGAATCTTCGAAAATTAAATTAACTTTTTAGTTAGTCAGTTTTAATTGGCACCTATTTCCAGAATAATTTAGTAATTTTGATAGTAATAGTAATAAGTTCGGCGGACGTAAGTCTAGGTTGAAGTATGAACTTCTAAGCCGAGATCCCCTTTCAAGTCACGCCAACCACGTGCTGGTCATTTTGCAGGGACAGAGTACTCCACATCCGATGTCGCTGAAAAGCCGTAGTTTTTTTTTATTTACTGTTTATTCTTTCTTACAGTACAGACTTAAAGTCCGTACTTTTTGTCATATATTTGTTTCAATATTTTTTTTCTTTAAACGTTTCCTAGAATTAGACTTATGTTATTATATACATAGGTATATTTCTATATTTATACAATATCTCCATGAGAGAGTCCAGTTATTAATTTCTGTTGGCAGTTGCCAACTTAATTATAACAACGCTATCCAAGCCGTAGGAGTAACAGCGTAGACTTTACATAAAAAAAATTGTAGAAAACATTTTTAAAGCGAACACATTTCAAACACGCCCGAGTTTGAGAAACTTTTTAAGCCTTTTTTATACAAATGGTTATACGAATAAAACGAATTAAGTTTACTAAAATTTTGAAGACAAACAAGCCAATTTTCTACATTTAAATGTCGTATTAAAATAAAACTTAAATATATGTTCCTCTGATTTATTAAATTTTATTTCTTATGAGATCGCTTGAAAAGAATATTTCTTTACGTATACTGTGATTCTAGCCGTGTACCGCCTTCCTATTCCAACGTCGTCTCCAACGCAGTCCGCGCCGCGCTGCGACGTGTCCTCGAGCGGGAAACGAAAACGATCCTGGTCACGAGCTGTCTTTAGTAATTTGCAGAGAAAGGGATTGGAAAGAAGATTTCAAATACAAAAATATATTACTAAGCCAGACAGGCGACAGTTGGCAGCTACGCTAGGTCTAACTGATGCTCAGGTAAAAGCTAATGTTTAATTCTTATGTCCTTTATAAAACGCTTAGGTTATTTATAAAATGCTCTCAGTTGTAACATCGATCTTGAAATGCCGTTTTCATTTATGAATTCTATATTTATGAATAACGGCGTCTTAAGATCTCAGAGCTGAGAATGATACTGCCTTAGATGCTTAAAAAACTTATTATCTGTAAATGGAGACCAGTGCGCTCGACGGCCGTAAGCCGAAGTTTGACTCCTGCAGGGGACGACTTTTCTGCCTTCGACTTCCTCACAGACAGCCACATGATGCTTGTAGTTTTCCAGCAAATATGAATTAGAATGTATTTATTTATCTATTTTTTTATATAATTCTTAAATGGATAACGATAACCTTATTTAGGATATTATGAAGTTAAGCTAACGTTTAATATGCCGTAGTAGGTACTGGGCAAGATTTGACGGCTGGTTGCAAGAAACCTAACAAAACTAATATCATTAATTTTCTGATAAAGAATGTCGCCTTCCTGCACTCTTTACATAAACTACATAAAAAAAGGAAAGCCAGCTTATAGAGCATTCGTGGCGCAGGGGCACAAGTGTGACTGAAACCCGACCCGATGTGGATTCAATCCCCACTCAAGAAAAATAAAATTTATTAAAATTTTCTTCGCTGGTGTCAAAACAAAGCGCGGCGTTGAGTTCCGCCACTCAACACACAATGGCTCCAGAGTTCGGTGGAAACGTGGAACAGAATACCTTAACACTAGGTTCTCTCTGCCTGCTGAGTGCGGGATATAGCGTGAAGATGTTTTTTTAATAAACTTTAAAACAAAGTACCAAATTTAATACTATACATATTGTCATAATGACTCGTTCAAAGTAATTTTCACGAACGATGATAACGATTTTAATAATCAACATTTATATTTCAGGTAAAAGTTTGGTTTCAAAATCGACGAATGAAATGGCGTCATACAAAAGAGGGTCGTTCAGGGATAGGCACGGCCGCGGCCAGAGACCCGGACTCCACCGCTAACGACGACAATGAAGATATAGATGTCGATACACTTAGTGATTAGTGAAAGTACTGAATAATAATATTTTATAATCTATAGCATAATGTAGATTTTGTCCAAATTCTTTTATTTTTTGTCTATTTACAAAGAAAACTCAGCTTGCATGCGAATAGGAGCTCATGAGGTGGCGCCTTGGTTTGACATCCACTTGGTTGTTAAGCAAGCTTGCGTCATGCCAGCTAGGTGGTTATATTTGTATTTGGATAGTTGTCTCCAAGGAGTGAAGCAGTGATATGAGAATGAAAAGTGACCTGATGGTAAATTGCCTGCTGTACGCAGATAATGCAGTGTCCATCAGAATGGAAGTTGCAGGTAATAGATGTAGAAAAGCGTATTGCCACCAGTAACGGGGTTGCCCCAGCTGCATTGATGAGACAGTACGAAGCGAAAGAGGTATGCAGAGATCGAACCGTTTGACGCTTCATCCTGTCTAGCTAACCCGCTAGGGATAACGAAAGCTAAAAAAAATATACTTTGCTGTTTGCAGTGGATTGTAAAGGCAATGGTGGTAGGCTTAACTTAAAATTATTGTAATTTCTTCAGTATAAGACAAAGTTATAAAATATATTGTGTTCAATGGACACTATCTCGAATTTAGACGAAGTTTTTTGACACTGCGTCTAAGTACTTTTGAAATAAATTATAATTTTAGACTAGTTCCTAGTCACGAGAATATTTAAGATATTAAAGTATTGTTAATATTTATAATTTCTTCTTTTTACTAATAAGCATATCGACATTTAACGCATATGAAATTCTTTTAGATCCCTGGAACATTGTTGAGTTTGACAGGTAATTAATTAATAAAACACGTTCTTTTTTCAAATAAGTAGAATACAATGAGTAGCTATATATTTTGTTGTTTTTATTTCCTGTATGGCTTTATGAATATTTTGTACAATTTATGTAATTGACAGTTAAACAGTATTGTTGTATTATAAATATTTACTCTAAATTAGACTCTAAATTAAAAAGTGCCTCTGTACCAACTGAGATTTTTCTGCTATGTAATTGTTTAAAGCAAAGAAATCATACTGTGATTGACAGATTGTGACATTAGATATAATAATAATTAAAAATTATTTTAAGTTTTATGTAATTTTTTTTTAGCCTCACGCTTTATCCCGCATATAGCAGAGGGAACCTGGGAACCTAGTTCTAAGACACTCCGTTCTCATTAAGAAACTTCCGTTTCCCACTTTGCACCGGAACTAGACGCCGCGCTTTGCGTCGTTACTAGAGCGAGGAAATATAATTACTACAATATTTTATTTCTTCGAGTGGGAATCAAACTCATTACATTTACTATCGTACACTGCCTCTGGACCACTGAACTGGCCTTTTATAATAATTGATACTTAAGACTTTATATTAACTTTTAACAATGTAAATAGCTATGTAAAAATGTATATTTGTATATATTATACACACTCATCACAATAAAAATAAAACATATAAGCATAAACGTTTTATTATACCTTATCTAAATATATAAAATGCCAAATAAAAGGTGTATACAAGTTAATAATCTACAAGTTTGACTTTATTTCTCGAACTTTTGTCATCACGGAATCTATTTGAGGGGCCATCACTATAGTGTCCAGGGTTCCTTGTGTTCTGGTGCCTATAACCACCCCTATAAGGTCTTCGAACACTTGACCCGTATCTATCGTTTAGTTTATTATAGTTATCTGGACGACTGGAATCATTAGTATCATAGCGGGCTCTAGAATGAGGGTATCTATCTCTATATTGATAATTACTTGGTTCCCTATAGTCCTCTGGTCTTTTGTCATAACCACTGTTTTCATTGTGTCTTCGGTTATTGTAATTTGAATTTTCACCCGTTTCAGTGTGTTTGGGTCTCGGAGGCGATAATTCCTTATTGGATTCCCAAACTTGAATTTTCTTTTCTTCTGGCTGTTTACTTTTGGATCGACTTCTGTTTTCAATCTTTCTCTCAGGTACTGGAGAATGTCTGTAGTTGAATAAATATATTTTAAAAATGCCTACATGTCAATGGTATTATAATTAAGATGATTTGAATAGGTTCATGTGTCATTATTCCTTTATTTCTTTTAATATGTAGTAATCAGAATAGATGTTTATCTTCATTTTTGGGTATGTAAAAATGCAACAACAAAATGTTCTGATGAAACAGTGCAGTGGGTTGTGGGTTCGATTCCCACGTGAGGACATACATAGATTTCATTTCTTCGCTCTAGTAAAGAGACAAAGCGAACGTTGTTTAGTTCCGCTAGTTAATAGTGATGATGAAATGATATTTCTGCTTTCTAAGCTCCCTCATTTTGGAAAGCAGAAAGAAGAAGAAAAAATATCTTTGCGTTCGACATGCAATCAACAAATGTTGCCCACTCAAGTTGGCAAGAGCGAAGTGCATTGTGCTCAACTGGCACGCTTGACGCATGTCAAGAAAGAATATAATTAGGTTTATATTGCTCTTTTTTTTTAAATAACAATATACCTTGAAGAATCACTACTCTTGTCGGAATCATCGTCACTGGATCGCTGATACTGCTGATGTCTCATCTCACGCTGCCTATCATACATACAACACAATATTAATAAGAATAATTTATTTAAGACTAAAATTTTAAATATTATAAAAGTTTTTTTTTTCACACTTATTGTACCATGTACTGATATTTATTAACGTGCAAGTCGAGACGGCGTATGATTACATTGCACGACACGTTAATTCGATGATTTAAAAACATATTTGAATTATCTATATTTTGAATTTGAATTCGAGCTTTTATCCGAGCCGATGGCACAGTACAGTCTACGAGTCGTAGCCGTCGCGAAATAAGCTGCAGATGGCTAAGCAGACTTGATTTTAAAAAAATCTTACTTTTCATTATTTCCTTCCAGCGTGAACAACATGCCAAAGTTAAAAAGCAAAGCCCAACTTTAGGACAGCCACTACTGTAGTCCGTACCATGTAGCTTTATATCAATTTGACGAATAATAAAGAGTTTTACCAAAGTGTATTTCTATTTAAAAGCTGTACAAACTTGCGCCTCAGCTTGATGGCGAGCTCGCGCATCTCCTCGTCGCGGCGCGCTTGCCGCCGGCACTCGCGCTCCACGCGCTCCGCCTCCGCGCGCTTGTCTGCGCGCACTGACACCCCATACCAACACATTATTAGTTTTTATAATAGGGTAATGAATTATTTCCGTGTCCTCCCCGTTGTGTAAGAAGACAACTAACCCCCTCCCCCTGACTCTGACTGATTTTAAATAGCACAGTTGTGAATTCGATTTTCATTTTATGGAAATTAATAATCTCCATTTTTTCCCCGTTGTATGACTGCGGTGCGGTGTTGAATTCCGCCTCTCAACGCGCAGTATTTCGAAAATTGGGCGACGCGTGGGGTACTCTCTTAATATCACTAGGTAATCTGTTTTTCCTTTTATATGCGAGAATCAGTGTGAAGCTCAAACTAGAACACGTTATAGAAGTGATAAAAAAAACTCCTTATTTTTTTAAAATTAGCTTTGTAGTTTTAAGTACATATTTCATATTCATCTGAAATCTACATAATATATGTATAACACATGAAAGACAAATCCACATATACTTTATTACTTTTAAACATAATAAATATTTAATAATTTTAATGTGACATTGTTAGCACATTTTGCACAAAATCAACAAAATGGTTATTGAAGTATGTTACAGCCTCCAATATTATCGCCATTATGTCTTTGATATGAGCGTTTTAAAATAATTGCTCTAGGATCATAATAAAAATTTACATTACATACATAAATTTACATTACATTTTGTTAGGTTCACACTGTATCCAGTCTATATACAACATAAAGCTCAAAAAAGTTAGTTTTATTATTACTAAAACTCACATTGCCTCGATAACTGTGCCTGCATTTTCTTTTTTAATTTCTCCTTCATGGAGAGTGTCTCACGCGAAGCACCCTGTAAAACATACTTATGTTAATGTTTGACATTAACTATTGAAAGTCAGTCAGTATTTAAATTTACAAACAGAAATAGATTAAACTTCTGTAAAAAAAAACAAAAACTACTAAGACTTATCATTGCACTTATCAATAATATTATAAGTTATATAAAACATAAGTCATATAGAAAATAATTAACATAAAGGTTTTATTACTTTAGTCTTTAGTGATTATGAATGAAATAGATGATAATAAGATGTAATGAAGTTGACATATATACTATATACTTTTTGAATGTGGTAATAAAACATGAATGATATACTCATAGTTATTTTTGTGTTTAGCTATACAATAAATAAGTATTATATTAGATTTAAGCATCTTGTAGTTTTTAAAGAATCAAACAATTTTAAAGGAGTTTATAACATAACCATTTAAATTACAAATGTTATTTACTAAGAACTTCTTCATAAGTTGCAAAGTAATTGCATAAAAAATAAGATAAAAAAAGAAATAAATCGTGAGTGAATTGAGTGTAACCTTCTTTACAAGATTGTTTTTTGGTTTATATTATTATTAATCATTAATATAATGCATAATATGTTTCCGTATTGAACCCCATATCTATAACCTACATTCTACATATATATAGGTATTTTTAATATAGTTTGTTATTATAACAAAACAAACAAGTGTAAAGAACTTCCATTAATACTTGTATTAATAATAAAATAGATATTGATGTCTCTTTTTAATATAATAACGCACAGTATACACCTCTTGTATATAACCAACATAAATACTTATATAATTATATATTAATAACAGACAGACATATTTTTTAAATTGTGAATCATCATTATTTATGGCTACTATTCAGTAGGTTTCGGTAGGTAACTCTTCACAAATACGTATATTACATATATTTTTTACAATTTTTATATGATTATTATTTATGGTAGGTTTCGGTATTGAACCCCGTATCTATAACCTTCATTCTACGGGTAATGCTAAGCGTAGTGTAACAAGAAATGATTCTTACTGACTTTGGAGCTGGAT
>DWGR01003525.1:0-12078 GCA_018247715.1 Heliconius burneyi | reverse complement strand
ATAACCGTGCGATACAGTCACAAACTTGTGCCCCTGCGTCTCGATGATTATGAAAACATTTAATCCACCTTCCCCACGGGCAAACAAAAGGACCTAATGTCTATTCACCGTTTTCTTCTGAGTTCGAGAGAATTTTTTCATTTAAAAGATATGAAATTTGAATATGAGCAAATTACAATTTAAAATATATAAAAAATTAAAACAATTTAAAATATATATATAGGTATAAGCTACTAATGATACTTAGTTAAAATTAACACTAATGTTCTCACTCTAGATAATCTTATTACCAGCACTTACTGAATTGGGTAACTTCATATAATTACATCAGCCAGATCCTGCTCTGAGATCGTTGACCTCGATTTAACTCACATTATTGTTTAATTGCAATATAGTTTAAAGTTCACTTAAATCATCGTGACTTGGCACCTTTGTGGTATAAATGTATAATACAGGTTGGTCTATTTCGGTGTTACTTGTGAAAGTTAGCTTTCTTATCAAAATGAATGATTTAAGAAAAGCAACAACTTCATGCAACAACCGCATGGCAAGGTAGCAAGAGGGAACCTCGTGTAAAGGCCTAGTTCCCCTTTTCCCGTAAAAAACGTATTACATGCTGGGTGTAACATATAAATATATTTACTACCTTGAATGGTAATCAAACCTACAGCTATTACTTTTACAGTCGGACGTTCCCGTGGTCCGCGTCGGCTTTAAGATAAAATAAGCGATACATCATTTATTTCCTAGATCACTTAACCGTTGGTCACTGTTAACATATCGTGGGATCGTATTAACAGAGACAAAGAACATTATATTTTACGTCTAAATTTTGTGACTATTATTTTTTTAAAATATCAGCTTCACGCTGTATCCCACACAGAGCAGAGTAGGCAGTGGGAACCTATTTTTCAGACACAGCCGAAATCTGCCGAATTCTGGAGGCCTATCTTCATCTATATTTCAAGATGATTATTAAATATATTTTAAGTAAATTTCAAAAACTGTTTCAGTTCTATATTTACATACAAACTCCGCTTATTACAAATAATATTGGGATTAACCCAATTGCGTTATCGTTTATGACAAATATACATACACAGACGTTATCTACATATGTATATAAAAGGACACGTACAAGCTGCGCGCATCCACTAGTCTTATACGAGTATATCGTTATATCGATAATAGTAATAATTTATATTGCAAATGTGTCACCATCGTTTCAGTACCTTGAAGCATATACGTACATATTGTATACAGACTGCCTATTTAAAAGAGCATAGAGTTAAATATATTTTTTTATCACAGCAAGCGATTCACCGCGTGGGATAAACCCAGTTGCATAAGTGCGTTTTATCGGTCAGACCTTAGATGACCTAGGGCGGGTCGCGAGTTACAACGCGTGCTCTTAGTGGAATGTAGCTGTGATTATATGACATGTACCTATTATGTGATAAAAACTATGGGAGTGTTAGAACGGTGAGGAGTTCAGGGAAGTTCCTGGGTTATCGTAGATACTACGTTTATTACAATATAGCATTACAGGAATTAATATTAGATCTCACTGCCCGCATGGATTCCATGAGTGGGGATCGAACCCACAACCGGTAAGTTTTTAGAGTCCAAATGCTTGCCACCACGACGGCCTCAAAATGTGTTTAATGTTTTTGCTAGTTATTTAAAAACAATAAAGGACACTATGTTCTTAAGTTTAACAAAGTTTTATATTTTTCCATATGAATCAGTAAGGTCGAGGAAAAACGGCCTACAGCCTACAGCACAAATTTCAGTTCATGTTTCCAGTATGAGAGGCCACCCCACAGCCACCCCGCAGTGTGACTCACGGGGTGAACTCTAAGAATTACCCCTAACGGGATAAAATGACTCATATAGGCTTACAGGTTAAATGGAAACGGTTGACGCAGCTTAATGTATTCATATATAGAATTATTTGATATGTTAAACTTGAGGCTTGCTGGTCGCGAGTTTGAATCTTATTTAGGTTTAAAAATTTATTTTCTGGTTCCATTTATGTTTAATAGCTAGATAGTACTTTAGATAAGGCTCATTTAGTTAGAAGTCACGAAGTTTTTCTACTTAACGCGCAATGTCTAGATTCTGGAGATCGAAGTTTCTTTGTAGGAAAACACATCAAATTAAAAATTACAGATGACAAAACGTGGTTGAGCCGTGTCTTTAAAATTTAGTGCAGATATGGTTAAAAGCCACATCGTTTCCCACTCCCCTCAGTGGCCGCAAGCCGATGTTTGAGTCCCGCAGGGGGCGTCCTTTTAGTCGTCGACTTCCTCACAGGCAACCACTTAGTGCTTGCATTTCTTCAGGGACAGAGTATCCTCTTCCCTACCCAACCGGTGTCGCTGAAAAAGCCAATAGGGCTAACAGCATTAATCTTATGTTACGAAAAAAAGCCACACCGTGAACATATGCACTTCAACTGTAATATCTTTCGCCTGCCAAAACATCTTAATAGACGAGTTGTAGACTGAAAGATAAATAGTAGGTAGGTATAGACTTTATTAAATAACATTATTAAGACAATTTCCCGCGTTTTTAAGACCTTGCGTAACTCTTGTTACTTGAGAGATAAAACGACTATCATTCATATCTCCGATTAGTATTCAAACGCGCGACCGCCACGTTTCAGCTCAGACATACCGCTGCTCAGAGTAGTGATGAGGCACTAAAACTCTTTATAAATCTCTCTTCTTTAACATCTTCCCCTCTCTTTTTAAGAAAAAGTTGTTTACAAAATATATCATTATATTACATCAGTTGAGGCGCGCAGTCGTATCTCCACGTCATATTACCCACGCGTTTCACGCCGCGTTGGAGCTTGCAAGTTACCTGATGTAATTGTTACAATGACTGACATTAGTCACATTTGTTATGGTCACGCTAACTGACATTTACTGACTCTAAAATAGGACCTAAAAGGACATCAATTATTTATTTATAATGTAAGTTCTCATTTCGTGATGAATTTCAAATAAAATGCAATAAAAAAGATGCTTTAATGCTCGTATGTTTTGACTTAGAAGATAATTATTATTATGCCAAATTTTTTTTATTCTTATATTCAGCTTGATACCTCCACGTGATCTCGAGATAAATTAAAGACGAACGAATATTAACAGATGAACAACAGTGTAATCCTATGAGGGTTTGGTTTTGTCCTTTTGAGGCAAGAAACCCCAAAAAGGTAATAAATAATAATGTATTATTATTATTTTAATTATTCCACAATACGGAAAAATAAAAACTCTTAAAACCACGTCTGGTGTAGTCTACATCAGCTTGAGCCCGCAGTCGCACCACGTCAGTAGCTCCACGCTTCGAGCGTCGCGTTGAAAGTGGTACACAGTCAACGTAGCATATCGTTAGTCACCTTTGTTATTGTACTTATCACTTATCTTTTATCACTTATCAACAAATTCATCAAAGATAATTTCACAATTAAACAGTGCATTCCTGTTTGATCCACTTTTATTGTTTTCAGTTATCTCTTGCATCATAAAATTAAACTAAGCGTAATATCGCTGCAGTATTCACCTTCCAATCATTTTTTAATCATTTAAAAGTGAACTCTTATGAGATCAGTTTGTTGTCCGTCCGTCTGTCTGTTTGTCTAGAGCCTTTATCTTAGGAATGCCTGGAGATATCTATTTGAAATTCAAAACATATCTACAGTCCCTTGATTTCTACATTTACTTATAAAAGATATGGTCGTTTATATAGAAAAAATTGTGTATTTCGAAACTATAAAAGGAATCAAAATTAAGAGGGTACTTCCGGTTGAGCTAGAATTATGAAATTTGGCAACTAGCATGGTTAAATCCTAAAAATAATAGCCTTAAAAGGGAGGAAAAATTTGATATAGAAGCCGCTAGTTCAAGTGAAGTATCAGATGGAAGGGCTCTGTCTAAGCTAAACTTAAATTTCCAAAAAAGCTCGAAACCTCTTATTGTTGTACAGGGTCGATTAATGGAATTTCACACCGTGTTTTGACTTTGTAACCAGCATGAAAATAATTAATTTCCGCGAGTGGTCATTGAGGCCACAACGATTACCGCCTCATCTGATGCCGCGTCGACGCGTCGTGGCGGCCACAATGTACGTTTTATAACGGATATAATTATAAAATTATAAGCAAAACATTAACAAAAAATAAACCAAATTATTGTTGGAAAATCTATCAAATTTCCTATTTACTTGTGAACCGGAAGGATATATAAGACTAGTGGACGCGCGCAGCTTGTACGTATCCTTTTATATACATATGTAGATAACGTCTGTTTATGTATATTTGTCATAAACGATAACGCATTTGGGTTAATCCCAATATTATTTGTAATAGGCGGAGTTTGTATGTAAATATAGAATTGAAACAGTTTTTGAAATTTACTTCAATTATACTTAAATTTAATAATCATCCTGAAATGTAGATGAAGATAGGCCTCCAGAATTCGGCAGGAACGCTGTGTCTGAAAAATAGGTTACAGTGGTATACAGATACCAACGGTTAAGTGATCTAGGTAGATCCTTTTAAATATAAAATAAATGATGTGTCGCTTATTTTATCTTAAAGCCGACGCGGACCACGGGAACGTCCGACTGTAAAAGTAATAGCTGTAGGTTTGATTACCATTCAAGGTAGTAAATATATTTTCAATTCTCCACTCCACGTAGCGAGCGCGGTGTATACTCGTATGTAACGATTTACAATACTCGGTACTTGTTCCTGAAACTTATGATTCATCGAAACTCCACAAACTTACCAATGCGAACAACTATTTATATTCTTAAATATGTACGAGTATTTCATATGTTTTGAATGTGGACCGAAAAACAACTAACGCTATAATGTAGAGTAGATATAGAATTCTGTAATTTTAAAGTTAATATCTTTTATAACTTAAATAATTTATTTGTTACTTGTTGTTAACATAATATTTCTACACGTCTTTACCCGAATAGGCAGAAAGAATTTAGTGTCAAGACACTCAGGCCTGCATACAGTACAGCCAGAGGGGGAAACTGGAAGTGTAATCTCCCGAGTGGGAATCGAACCCACAACCGTCACGTCAACAGTCAGGCACTGCGTGACACTGAACAGCGATGAAATGACTTTAATGGAAGGGTCTTAAACTTTTAATAAATTTATAATATCTTTAATAAAATAAATAGAGAATGCTTAATATTAATATTTCTAAAGGCTTTACAAGGCGACACTCCCAGGCACCCCAGATTATAAAGTCGGGGTCGAGGTTACGGCCGAGGTCACGAGTTCAATCCATTGTAAACAAAAGAAATTAGCATTTTGATACAAATAATATAATTTTTATATGTTATATATAGTATATTTTCAAAGCTACCAGAGAACAAAGGTAGTTGTGGAAAAATAGGAATTTGACTTTGTGTTATGTACGTACTATAATTCGAGGAAATATTTTTTATATAATTTTTGTTCTACAAAATATTCTTGTATTTTTTTATAAATTATCTTTGAACCCTTTTATTCAAAAACTAAAGAATGTACGTGTGTAAAATAAAAAAAAACCAAATTATTATATCGTTCAACATGTTCTCTAAGATACATACATACATACACAGCTTCACTCTTTATCCCTTGCGGGGTAGACACAGTGAACGAAGCGCTAAACGCTGCGGTCTCTAAGATTATCTACAATCAATTATGAAGAATAATATAGTTATTTTTTTCTAAATGTTATTGTTGTTGTGTGTTGTTATGTAAAGCACCTGCTTAAAGGTTCATTTAAAAAGCTTCAGGTGTGCGAGGAAGAAACGGAAAAAAACGGATTCTTTTTTTTCAGTTTCACGCTGTATACCGTCCTATGGAGCCCGTGGTACCGTAGTATGGAGGCCGTCGTGGCGCAGCGGCACAGGGGTGTGTCTTCGTGCGCTACAAAATCGTCTGGTTGTGGGTTCGATCCCCATTCGAATAAGTGAAATATTTATTTATTTAGGTTTTTATTTCCATTTTCTTCGCTGTGGTGTCGAGGTAAAGCGCGGCGTTGAGTTCTGCCACTCAACACGCAATGCCTCCAGAACTTGGCAGAAAGTGGGGAACGGTGTGTCTTAACACTAGGTTCCCTCTGTCTACCCTGCTATATGCGGGATACACCGTGAAGCTATAGGAAAGAAGTATGAAGTTGTATACCGCATGTAGCAGGGTAGCCCATAGAGTCTAGCGTTAAAACACTCTGATCTCCATTTTTTGCCTTATTTCGAAGGCACTACATGTTGAGTGGTGGAACTTAACGCCGCGCTTTGCCACGGTACCAGTTAAATATTTCAATTCTTCGAATGGGAATCGAACCTACAATCTATCGCGCTTACTGTCGCATCCTTGAGCCCTGGCTACTGGCCTTAAGCTGAGATTTATCTTTTTTAATATCACAATTCTTAAGTTTTTTAGTTAGTTTAGTTTAGTAGTTAGTTTTTTAAAAATCAGTGACTCATTGTGATAAAATCCCAAGCATTCTTAGATGACGCATATCTTTTTTCCTTATCTTTTATATACAAATTTAGTGCTATCTCGCTTTTTCGCTATCTCGCTTTAACGCTTGGAATTTATTTTCCATCTTTTTCTAAGGCTTTACGCTTGGAATGTAAATTACCTTTCTTCTATCTCCTGAGAATTGGCCTATATTCATAGTACACCTATCTTTTAAATTATATTTAAATATATTTTTTTTACTTCACGCTGTATCCCGAAAATGGCGGGGTAGGCAGAGGAAGTTTACTGTTTTCTTGATCCCTCCCCACGACCAATATTCGAGAAATTGTGAGTGGGGTGACCAAGTCAACCCCGCGCTTTACCTTGTTACCAGAGCGACGCAATGAAAATAACTTTTCTTCGAGTCGGAATCAAATCCGCAACCGTCGCGTTTCAACTCAGACGCTCGCATGTACCTGACGTACATGACCTACGGCCACTTACAAGAAAATATTTTTCATAGGTCATCATAGACTACCATTTATTCGTGTTATTGATTAATGATTGATAAGTTAATATCATTATAATGTTTTCCATGAAAATTTAGATAAATTTAGTACATTTACATTATTAAATGTGGACGACAACAATTCAACGAAATCATTTGTATAAATGAGATTAAATATTTTAACAAATAAAGATTTAAAACTAAATCGATTTCCTTAATGTTTATTGAGAATTGGCTATTTTAATTTAAATATTTACCTCAATGGAGGAAAACAATGGTTAGATGACAATATAGAGTATACTCTCAGGTAGGCAGAAAACCCTACGTTTAGCACAAACTAAGTAACCCAACGCTACGCTTTGTTTTGCCAGGGCAGGAAATTCAATGTGATAAATCTCCTTCCCCGAATGGGAATGGAACTTACAACCATCGTCATCATAATCAGAAGCCATCTTACTGCACCGCCACAGCCTGTACATAGGTATGGTTTTGTAATTAGTATATTATTTAGAATGCATTGTATACTTTTGTTTATCTTTTTTAGCTTCACGCTGTATCTCGCACATAGTAGGGTAGGTAGAGCCAACCTGGGAATCTAATGTTCTTAATATTAGGTTCCCAGGTTAGTCAGAACTCTTCGTTGCCATTAAGGCGCTTACGTTCGTACGCCGCGCCTTGCCTCGGCACCAGGGCGAACAATAAAAATTTGAACGTAGCGGGATTTTATGTGTCTCTAAAAAGTATTTTTCTTTCGTATAGAACTTCAAAAACATAAAAAATAAAATATTAAACATTTCATATCCTCGAGCAGCAATCGAACCCACAACCTGTCGCTGCGCCTCGATTGGTCTTGATGTTGGCCATGACTTTTTATATTCTATTTTTTTGTTTCTTATTTCTTTACACTTTAAAATAATATATAAATTTTACAAATTATGTATATTTTTTCTCAGAAACAGTAAAATAAATTACTTTGTTAATTACTAATCTATTTTTTTACTTCAGTAAAAATCCATCTTGTTTCTTCCTTAGTAATAGGTATGATATGGATTTATGAAGTTTATCCAAGACTTGGTTCTGTATATAATTTTTTTTCTGTACATTATTTTATTACTTTCTATTAAATGATGTTTGTTTGTTGTTAAAATTTTATATATTTTATTCAATTTAATGAAAATACCTTATTTAAAATCTAGAACCGGGTTTGTGGGCTCCAATATATTACAATGACAGACTTTAATAAAAAAATACAATCGCGTCTATAAATAGAAACGTAAAACCCACAAATGCATGACTCACTCATTGAATGAAGTTCCATGACACTTATTTTTAAATAAAACTGGCTTCTATTTCTTACAAAATAAAGTTGATTATGTTTTTTAATATCTAGAGTGATATGACGTTGTGATACATAAGATATTCATTGATAAATATTTTACTATGAAACTTAAATGAAACCTGTCTTTTTTCTCTCTATCTAATGCTTGCTATTTTTTTATCTATATTTTCAAATTGTTCTCCAATCTTCATTAATAAAGGGTACTTAAATATATTTAAATTATAAAAAAACCGCTATGTAATTTGTAGGTAGCTACATATTATTGAAAAAAAAAACATTATTTTTATAACATTTTATTGTTTTGTGTCTTATAAAAGACTGATCTCATAGTGCCGTTTACTCATAAACAAATAGCTTTTACTGCTCGCATGGAAATAAGGAGGAGTTGTGTACGATCAGTATGATAATGATACATCCAGGGTGTGTCATACATCCAGGGTGTGTCATACATCCAGAGTGTGTCATACACCCTGGAGTAACTCTAATGACAAGTGTTAATCTAATCGGAGAACACTCTTCTTCTTAGTAACATTAGTATAGGTTTTACGTAAATGAAACAAAAAAATATTTCTTGTTAAACAACTGACGGTTGATTGATACATACATACCTACATACATAGGTACTTGGAATAACATTAGATGGATAATTATAAAGCAGATATGTAAATATATTTTTTAGCTATCACGATGTATCCCGCTGGGTAGGCAGAGCACACAATATCGAAATAGAGGAGAAAGTAGGGAAGGGAGTGTCTTTAGAACATAGTGGTGGTTCCCTCTGCTTACACTGCTGCTGTATGTAAAAAAACCAATTTCTCATATTGTTATTTTTCTATATTCATAGTTGCTATGTGACTTACAATACCGGTAATTACTTATTCCTCAAGTTAAGCTAACAATGTTCCTTGTTTACTAAATTTGCAAGTAACCGCTACAAGGTTATTTAAAGACCTCGTTATGCAGATTTCTGTGTAATGTTATATATAATATACATATTTGTTATGTACAAAATATAAAAGAGAAGTTGTTAGATGTTTGATTGACCGCGATAATTTACAGTTTGATTCCCACTTGGGGGACTCTTTAGTCTTATGCTTAAGCCTAAGCTTGAATCTAGGGTTAAGATACTCTTTACCCAATTACGAAATATTATTATTTCGTGATTGGCGGATAATAATGTGGAAGATATGCAGACATGATAAAAAATAATTGGACAAAAACATTGGTAATTTTCTTAGATAAGTACAATTTTCCAAGAATTGCACAAAAAACTAAATGACATTTATCTACTAGGTATTGCGTCAAACTCGTGTAACGGCGCGTCGTATTGATTTGCGTATTTGCTTTATCCCTACATAATATACAGGGTGGAATTGAACGCACCACTTTAAATGAAACCACAGTTTTATCTACTCTATAAAAGCCTAATATAATTCAGAAAAAAAAATAATTCCCAAACATGAAAAAGTTATTTATTCAAACAAAATAAATAATAAAATAATCGTTTAAAAAAAAACACCATTTGTAAAGTGTAATATTATCACTCACACACTTACCTGTCAAAGCGGCAACGTCGCACACGTTTCATTCAAGTATTTTTGTAGTAGTATGTGTATGTGTGCGTGACACGAAATACAGGTATGGAAAAAAATCGTGAAATGAAAAAAAAAACCCTACGTCCAAACTGTTGAGGCATCTTGATAAATTTTTTTAGTTCCGGGTTTGAAATATTTTACCCTATATGCAGTTTCAGTAAAAGAAGCGCTGCGCTCTTCCATCCTGTATAAGAAATGCTTTAATGGTATTAAACAAAATACATGTAAATAAAATAATTTTTCAATTGGAATCACCACTTACTGAGTTAAACGCATTGGACTAAGCAAACTCTTCAGTTTGATAATATTTCTATATTATTTTGTATGTGGTGAATTATAAAGTTTATAAATAAATCCTACTAATACATAAATCTTAAAATAAGTGGGGTCCATCCTAAAACTGGTAAAAAAAAACAACTGAATCGATATAAATTAAACTTTACAGTGATATAACTTATAATTCTACATCAGAAAGCTGCAATTTATGTAAAATTTTGTATAATTTGACTATACTATCTGAATATAATAAGTTTAAGCGGGCGAAGCCGTCGCATCGCGAAGGGTCGCTAATAATAAAAAATATTGAATACAGACCAAGTAATCGTCTTGTATTGAGATAATCTGTGATTTTGAATAACATAGTGTAATTTTATAAACCGGCCGTTAAACTGCGTAAGTAATATTTCCCAAATCCCACTTTACGATGTTACTTGTAAATACGCGTTTTCCTCCTCGATGCATATTTATAAGAACTAAGATACGTACGTAGATACCAAGGCTGAGCGTGGCTGCAGGTGCGGGGAAAAAACTTCGGAAATATAACTTGGATCTGGTTACTGGTAGTCTGGTACGTCGGTACTGGTATTTTGCGTCACTAGAGTACTTAGTAAAGCTAAGTCGTTATTAGATGTACTAAGCTATTTGTTTATAAGACAATTATTTGTAATTTTTATATAAATTTATATTACAGTAAAATTCGATTTTTTTTTATGGAAAAAGCAATGGCAAATGAGCGGGTCACCTGATAGTAAGTGATCACCGCCGCCCACGTCACCGCGTAACACCAGAGGAGCTACTGGTGCGTTGCCAGCTTTTGAGGTGGTTGGGCGCCGGAGCCCGGCATTACCTAATGCAAAACGCAGTGACGTAAAGCCACTACTTCAAGCCGGTTTTAAATGCTGGGGGTGGTAATGATCTGGTTGAGTCTGCCCGTGCGTGTCGCCATTGCTGGTAACGTGACTCTCCCACTCGTACTTTAGTCGCCTCTTACGACACCACCAGTACCAGGGTGATCCTATTCTAAGCCGGGAACACACGGCTTTTGATAACTGTTATTAAGTAAGCAAGTTATTTACTTCGTTCCATCACACTTGAGAACTGTATAAACACTGGACTCCCTCTCCATTGTCTGCTACGAGTATATGCACTATGATCGTTCTTTATTCAACGAAATATATAAGTTTATACGCTATTTTCACGTTTCGCGTCTCGGAATCCGCATTAAACATTTTCATTCAACACGTAAAGTCTCGTAAATTGTAGGGTACGTGGACAAAGGAGCGCCTAACAGGGAAGCAAAATATAACATAGATATATAACTATAATTTAGGTATATAGGTCACCTATATTGTCATGCGTTTAGCTTGTAGCCCTGAAATGATAATCCAGTCTGAAATTATTTTTTAAACCGAACAACGCATTGTTAAGATAAACGCATTGAACAAAACTAATTCTTGCGTTTTATATAATAAGTTACTTACCTGGCAGTAGCTTGACCCCCTGGCCAGTAGAATCCCCAAAAGGGATCAACAAATGGTGAACTTTCTACAGGCGAAGACCAGAGCTCACACGAGGGCGTGATCAGACGGAGGACCAACTCAGGAGTCAAGTGACGACGGCTTGGTAAAGTGTGCTTCAGGAAGAGCTTAGTAAAGTCCTTCAGCATTTTGGTTCTGAAAAACAAATATGGTGATATGTAAATAATCAGTTTCCCGGATTGAACCCACCACGCTCACATTGGGTACTGTAAGTAAAACGTAATGCACGTCGGTCCATTGATGTTCCCGGATAAAGTAAGTATAGAAAAGAGTGCCTTATCACTTAGCTTTTTCTCCTTATCCTATAACACGCAAAAAAATTATAAACGAAAACTCAA
>DWGR01003524.1:0-12079 GCA_018247715.1 Heliconius burneyi | reverse complement strand
GAGGCTTTATTTAATTTTTGTTACAGCAGCCACTTAGTGCTTGCATTTCTTCAGGGACAGAGTACCCTCTTCCCTACCCAACCGGTGTCAACAGCATTAACCTCGTGTTCAAAAATAAAAATATTGTATAATTTTATATAATTAATTAATTTAATTTCTAAAAGAATAAAATGCAACGTTGAAAATCAAGAACTAGGTTTATTGACTGTAGGTTTTTAACAAATTTAAAGTGTTATTCCATACTTAGGAAAGAAAAATACTTATTTAGAAAACCTATAAAAACTGTAGATTGTCTCCGCGTATCCTGCTGATTGCGGGATACAGCGTGAATCTGAAAAAAAAATCAATCATATATGCCGCTATATTCAAATTCATCAAAACATATTAATTATACTTACTTAGAATTGATAAATAAAATAAAATAAATAATATCCAAATAAAGATAGGGTTGCGTGGCCATGAATTCATTAAGTAGTTTCTAGCGAACATTTACGATTCGCCATGTCAGTTTTGTCAATTAGGCTCATTTCACATGTTACGATTGTGAAAATAAATATAATATTCGCCATATTATATTTATTTTCACAAATTCTATAATATGTTGTATTATTTTTTATTAGTTTATGGAAGTTGAAGCCATCATGCCGTAATGAGACGGCGTCGAACTTTAAACGCAACGGTTGCGAGTTGCTACTCGATCATCACTCAGATAATGATTATATAAATTGCTTTGCCATTCTGGCACTCAACGCGCCATTGAGTTCTGCCTCTCGACACGTAAGTATCCAATATTCCATATTTCGGCAGAGATGCAGAACGGAGTGTCTTGACACTAAGTCCTACACTTATTATATAGCGTGAAGTTATAGAAAATATTATTCTTACTTTTCCAGAATTGTTTATTTAAACAATTCTAAAATCCCACAATGAGTTCAGACAGGGTAGACAGAGGGAGCATAGTATTAAGACTCCGTTCCCCACTTTCTGACGAATACTGGAGCCATTGCATGTTGGGGGTCACCATAGATATATCACAATAGGAAAAATCTTACTATAGATAGCTCGAACTTAGAAATAGTTATTTTTTATTTATATATTATCGTCTGTTATTTTGGAGAGTAGTTATAGAAATAATACAACAATGTTCTCAAACTTTATTCAAACCCGCTGTATGAGTAAAAGGGTTAAAAATAATCCGCTTACATCATAAAAGGATTGCGGAATATTTATTTGCCACTGCCCCTATTATTTTATTATTTAACCAAGAGGGGTTTATAAAACTGTTTGATTTGTTTAGATAACAGCCACTCGAAGTTATGTTTCATTATCTTATTTATTCAATTTCACGTTATGTATGAAGAGGTTGATGTCAGTGGACGAGGCGAAAGAGTTCCCACTGACAAGTGAAGCTGTGTTGTGTTGTGTTGTTTTTGCTTTATCCCTACGCTACGGTCTCTGTATAGACACCACATGCATCAGTTTCAACCTGCACATACTCGTACGAGTATATATATCCTTTCAGTCCATTAGGAGGACATCATGCTTCTCGCGTGCCTTTCCATTAACATCAACAATGTATTCTCGAAGGTCAACTGAGGTCACCTCTTTTAGTTACTAACTTTTCGAAAAGAAAAAAGTAATGTGTCACTTCTCTCAGCATTTTATTGAAAAAGGCAAATGCAATTTGAATGGGAAAGGCATAATAATAGAAAAAGAGGCTAAGTAAATAAATATAAAACTCTACAAATTCTTTGAAATTTATTTACAAAAATAAACCTATTTAAACTTTAAACACAAAAAACTATCAACCAAGCAACGGTAGCTGTTAGAGGAATTTTGACGCGTGCTCGTTGAAGTGTACAAACATTTGACAGCTTCCATATTTTTTCTCACTTAAGTGTGATATTTACCCGTTCTTGCGGACTTAGGTTCGTAAATACAAGTAGCATTAGTTTTATTGAGGCCGTCATGGCGCAGCAGCACAAGGGGCTGACTGTAACACACCGGTTGTGGGTTCGATCCCGATCGAGGAGTTGAAATATTTACTTATGTTTATATTTTCATTTCTTCGCTTTGGTTTCGAGGCAAAGCGCGGCGTGGATTTCTGTTAACTTAACACGCAATGTCTCCAGAATTCGGCAGAAAGTGGACTGTGTGCAGAATACAACGTGAAGCTGGTTTTTTTTATTAGTTTTATTACATATCCTACCTGTAAGAGGGGGGGGGGGGGGCTATATTCGAGGTCTTTTATTACATTTAATGTTATAAATATTCATCTATCCTATTCCCCTTTTATATACTTTTTGGTACTTCCCTTACAAATAAATTTTATGTTGTCATTATTGTGTGTTATACATACATTTAAAAAAAAGAATCAATTGTTTGATTAAATTGTAATTTTGGTAATTTATATAAAGCTATGTAACCATGTCAAAAAACATTTGACAAACAAAAAAACGCTGTCATCTGTAAAATTACACGAAGCCGTAGGCATTATCGCGATAATCTCTTATTTTACATTCATAGAAAATTCGACCGTTATCTTATGTAAAACAACAATATGTTCCATTCAACCGAAAATAAAATAGTTTAAATTGTAACCGGATGTTGTAAAGTGTATTAAAAATACCATAAAAAGTTACTTCCGCCCCCGAATATGTGACTTGAATAGAAATTGTAGTATTATAGCTATTAAGCAACCGGCTGTGTGTTCTAATGCCTCTTTAAATAAAAGATTTAAACCCTATCTGTGGTTGCGTTCGCGCCAACGCTAATGTCAGCGTGACATTTGGAAAAGATATTGCGGGTAATAAATATAGATAATCTATGTGTGTATTACTTTCCTATCTAATATCGTTGTCATTGATTTTTTTTTTAAGTTTTATAAATAGAGTTGAACATTTCTAAAATATGAAAGATTATTTTTAATAATTATATTCACCTAATTAACTGATGTTACCACAGCGGGGATATCAAAACGATCAATTCCTTCGAGTGGAATCTGAACCCACAACCGTCGAGTCCGTACAGTCACGCTGCGCCGAAAGTTATGTTACGAAAAGTATAACTAAAAAAGGCAAAACGTGATTATATAATTGTTTAATCCCTATATATTTAGCCAATAAAAATTAAATGTATTTTTATTAGTTAAATATATTATAATTTAGTTAAATTGAAATATTTCTCTACTTGGATTAAATTCACTACCAACTCAGATTAACATCACAATCGTATGAAATTTAACGTACACTACTACGGTATTCGTAACCATATTTTTTCTTCACCAAATCAAAGCACACACAACAATCAACAGAAAGACAAGAAATGGCGACGAAAAACCAAACCAAAGCGGTTACAAATAACCACAAACTCAAACAACCACCGACAAAGTTTAATGACAACGCAGAATATATAACATTTGCCACAAAATTTATTATCTGTGTGAATACAATTGTGAAAGTGATCCGATCGGCATACGAAAAAGTACCCAGCTGCGACGTGAAATAAACCTGGGATGTTTAAGAACCTTTTGACTTTTATGCTTTAAAAAAATATGATTAGTTGTTATCTTTTATACTCGTACATAGATAGGTCTTTAGGCAAAGGTTTTTACATGACGGAAATTGAAAATTATTTATTTTAAAATTATAATAAATAAAATGTTATCATGTTTAGAGTTGGAATTTTTTTACATAAATAAACATTTTTATCTTAATAAAGTGTAATTTTGCCACCCCTTAAACATCTCCCAAAAAAGGCGTCTGTCTTTAAACTCAAATGATCGTTCGATTCCCACTCGGGGAAATGACATATTTTTGTCACCGTAGGAGGAAAAAGCGCGGCATCGAGTGCCGTCGTTTCCGTTCTTCAACACGCAATGCTTCGAAAATGAGAAGTACATGGAGAACGCAGTGTCTTGACATGAGGTTCCCTACCAACCCTGCTGAATGCGGGATACAGCGTGGAACTAAAAAAAAATACAATCTTTGTCGCTCATTCTCTACATACAAAACATCAAACACTAATAGCTGAGCGGTATTCGCAAAGCCTTGCCTCCAGCGTAGAGCGTTGTTATTTTGAAAATATTTTGACATTAATGGCTGCCATTGTGACGTTTGACGTATTGACTTTTTTTGGCGATAACATCAAAGTGTTTTGGGTGTTAAGGCGTTCGGATGTAAACTAGACAGATGCCTTTGTAGCTTAGGATTTTAATCCCATTTTTAAATGAATGTGCAATTTAATTTTACTTGTAACTTTTTAGTTTTTTTTTGTTAGTTGAAAATGTCGTTACGTTGTTACAGTTTCGTAAAAGAATTGCTTGTGTGTGTAAGGATATTATACTATAGAAGCTACTTTATTTTTTTTAGTACAAAAATTATGTCATATTTTTAATTAATATAGGAAAAATCTATGTCTATTTGTAGAAAACAACAACAATGTGTTATTACACAATATTATGAGAAAAATCCTGATGGGCGTAAAGCTTAAGTATCAGATAATTTTTGGTTTGTATAATATCTTTTACATGTGATTTCGCCGTAATTGAAAAAATAATCAAATAAAATTAAATAATAGATTTTTTAACATTAATAGTTTGGAATAATCGTATAAAAATTTCGACGTAGCTTGATGAGAACGTACGGTGGTAGCGACGGTAGTGGAGGCTTAGTGGTCAGAGCGCTTAGAAAGTTTCCAAGAGGTACGGGTTGAAATCTTGCTCAAATTTTTATAAATTTTCTAAATATGTAAAAAGCATAATTAAAAGTTGTTATACTAATGCGCATGACATGATATGACATGCTTTGATCTCAGGTGCAGCAACGTATCTTTCTCGATAAATGAATTATCCAATACAAAAATATATTTTTTTAATTCGAACCAATAGTCGAAGTTCCTGAGATAAGCACATTCAACTCAACAAACTCGTCAGCTTTATTATATTATTACTTATATATTCCAATCCACATTATTATAATTAAATTTAATCACTATACACAATAACCAGATATAATTTTTGAGAAATATGAAAAGATCGCGTGCAGCAAAACATTAGGCTACCGAGAGCTTTCATGTAATTTTACACCTGGGAACAAAAAAAAAGTTGTTTATTTTGCAACACGTGTCTAAACAATTTGTATTTACAAAGACTGAACACTTCACGACAAAGCCTAAGTTCGTAAAAAAAACCTAAAGTATAAGTAGAATACAAAAAAAAATAAGGAAAATGGCCGACAGCTGTCAACCGCAAACTGACCAAAATAATAGCCACAATAGTTTGCAATTACGTATTGTCCGACGGTCAAACTACACTAATTTTATTTTTACTTTGTATTGATTGAAAATAATATATGTAATTTACATGGTTTTTACTCGCAAAATATGTATAACGAAAATTCATGATCTACCCAAGCCCAAAATCGCTAACAAGACATACGCTTTCTTACATTGAAAGTAATACCTTATTTAGTTTCACACTGAATTCTCGTCAAGGCAGGGTAAGGGCACCTGGCACTCAGTGTTAAGACACTCCGTTTCGATTAAGACCCTTCCGTTCCCCATTTTCCATAAATTTCTGGAGATATTGCGTATTGACACAGCCTCACATATATTTTTTTCTCAAATAGTAATAGTTACCTTTCAAACGATGCCCTAATTAAAAGCTGTTTATGCTTATATAGAAATAATGCGATTGAAAATTCAAAGCTCCCAAAAAAGGCAATAAATACTAAGGAACTAAGAAAGACTACTTACTTACCTATTTAAAAATAACAATTTCTCCGTCAAATTAATAAAGTAAAAAACCATTCTATGTAAAAACATTATAAATTCTAACAATATCAATAAAATTATCACTCTGACACATGACTCTATCATATAATGAATAAAAAATAAACAGCAAAAGAAAAACAATAAAAAAACTGTAATTAAAACCCATCAACTACAAATGATATCTTCTTACAAAGCGACTTGTAAAATCCAAGAACTATGCAATAGACAGCCTACAGTAATTAAATTAATTGAAATTAAAAATAAAGACCGGTTAAGTGCGAGTCGGACTCAACCGAGGTTCCGTACGTTCCGTCCGTTTCATGTAAAATGCAGCAAACACGAACCATAAATGCTCGTATCTATTAATTATGTTCATCTGGCTTATTTTTTTCTGCGCTTCATGGAACCTTAGACCCTTAATTAAATTTGATATTAAAATCAGTTTATTATTTTACGCGATCTTGAGGTAAATGGTCTTAATAGTCGGACAAACGAATCCTATGAATGTTCCTTTTTTACCCTTTAAGTACGGTACCCTAAATATATATATATATATGTGTGTGTGTGTGTGTGTGTGTGTGTGTGTGTGTGTGTGTGTGTGTGTGTGTGTGTGTGGACATGGCGGTATTAAAATTAACGAGCAATCTGTCGTTTTTTCTTGTGTGTTAAAGGAAGGAATGTGTGTTAAAGTGTTAGAGGAACTGGTCTGCAAGGATTGCAGGGGGTAGAAAGCGGTATGCTCCCCATACTCTAGAGGAGCGACTGAAGGAGAGTCATGGTGATCCTCTTGCAAGTCGGGGCTGCAGATGTCCTATAAGAAACCGTGGGACAACCTGTAGGCAATGGCGGCCTGCAATGGGGGGGTTTTCTACCAAGGCGTCATTTAGGTGGAGAGGTTTCTAGTGGGCTTAAGGAAGTAGTATAGGTTAACTGACCGATGACTCAATCATCACAAGCCATCTAGGGGTAAAGGGACATTACATCTAGAGTAACGCGGTGCTCAACGCCGGACGCTACTTTGTTACCAGATCTGCATCAAAAAAATAGAATATTAATCATTTAATTAGCTTGACTGGTAAGCCAATCCACAACCATCGCGCTTACAATACCACTATTGTGCCACTGCGCCACGACGGCCTCACGATGATCTACGTAAATACATTTCTCAGTGACAAAAATAAGAATACACTCTATATATGGTGAAGATACTGCTAATGCAAAGATATGAACCGTTACTATTTATATAATGTACCCACATATTTCTTGAAAACATTTAAATGTTTCTTCATTATAGAAACGTATAAGGTACTTATTATGTGAAGAAACGTAATTATTACATCGTTAATTTTAATTAAAACTTTTGCATATTTTTCTCCGTATTGAAATTTTACATTACATTTTACAAATATTTATGTACGAGTATAATCAATGTTTATTATTAATATTTATATCCAAAACAAGGCATATGTCATCACTTTTTCAGACTATCACAAAGAAAAACCCTGTCCCTGCTCTTCAGGGACAGACTACCCTCTCTACCCAACCGGTGTCGCTGTAAAAGCCAATAGGGCTAACAGCGTTAACCTCATGTTCGAAAAAAAAACCCTGTCCCTTCGCCACGACTGGCCTCTATGCTAAATATTTTCTTGGTATTGAAAATTTAAATAAGCTGTCATGTCATAAGATCATTTATAATGGCATTCGCTATTATTTTTTCAGCCACGCATATTTAAAAATACAGTTGTGGCCATCATATGTTATTACAGGTGTATGTAGCGTTGGACTGTAAAAGTCATAGGTTCGATTTCCACTCGGCATCAAATTCAATCATGTTTCTAATTAAATCATTTTCATCTCCTCGCTATAGTAGACAACGCGCGGTGTTGAGTTCCGCAAACAAACTACACATTGTTAATCATGCCATTTAAAATCTTTTTTTTTTATTCTATTTATATTTTACTTAAAAAAATACAGTCGAATTGACAACCTCCTTTTTTTACAGAAGTCGGTTAAAAAGGTATTGCCTTGCCTTATGCCATGAAATCTAATATAACAGTTAAATTATAATCAGCATGTGTTTATTTTCATTATTTCCTTTACAGTTATAGTATTTATAAATTATTATGACTTTAGAGCATGTGTAAAGCAAAACTTTCGCCATTTTCTATAAATGGAGGTAAACTACGTAAAATTATCATATCATATACATTAAGATGTACCTTCTGAAATGAATTCTCAATGAAATTGAAATGAATTCTCAATGAATGACTATAACTTTTTTTATTAGCAAAAATGACAGGATATTTAGAGAGACCTTGTGTTAAGACACTCCGTTTTCCAAACACTAAGTTGCCACGTGGTCACGGGGAGACTCACCTTAACTACTGCAAAATGTTCGAAATGTCGGGTTTCGAAAAATGTAATTATCAAAAATATATGCGATTTATCCGGTTAAAATAGTTTTATTTAATATATTATAAATATTTTATTATCTGTAGGTAGGCATATTATTTAATAATAAAACGTTGAAGAGTGTGGTGTAAAGAGTGTAGTGTAACCCTACACTGCACTCTTTACCCCTCTTTACCACTCTACTCTACAAACCCTGCTATACGGTATCACTCTGTACCGTAACTTAACCAATAGATTTATTTGGTTAATCAAAAGGAACTAAGCACTGATTCGAATAGGAAGAGTATTGTTTGTATTGAATAGTTCATTCATCAAGAAAGGCTTTAGGCTATATTTACGTTTCGATGTGACCCACTGTACCTGATCAGAGTTACCGGGCACTTAGTATGTGTCATGTGTCCATCCACAACGGGCAGTTATTTTCATTTTGTCACGAGAAGCCGCAGCTTAAAGCTAGTTTAAATAATAAATGAATAAAAAAACAAATGGCGGCATCGTTTTATGCATTCTGATTCTGATATATTCCATCACATTCGCGACGTGTGCGGTCCGTTCGCGCCTAAATGGTATTTAAAAAAATATATAAACTTTTTTAAATTCTCCATGCTTGTTAACAAAAAATATCAAAATACCGCCTTTCTATAGATATTCTATAGATCAAATGTAGATAAAGTTATAATGTTAAATAGTTTGGTGTGTTTTTTTTTGAGATTGGTATAATACGGAAGACAGAGTGACACTACGTTAGTATTAAGACACTGCGTTCCTTGTTCTCCGTCCAATTTTCGAGACATTGCGTATTGGGTGGCGGTATCCAACGAACCGCTTTATCTTATTAACGGAGCAAGAAAATAATTCATCCCCATGAGTGGGAATCCAACCCACAACCATTGTACTTACAGCCACGACGGCGGCAACATAGATAAAGTTATATATTAACTTTAAGACGAAAAGTAGAAAATCCCGTTTCTCTCGTTCCCTTAAGAACTTCGAGGCACGCTCTACAAGTGCTTCCCTAATCCTTACACTCCCTTACCTACATTTAACTGTAAAATGTTATTACTGGTAACAATATAGCTCAAGGTAGAGTTCCACTGATCATCACCTCATCTTGAAAGTTGGAGGGTGCGGAACGGGACGGAGTTTCTTAACACTAGTTTCCTTATGCCGATACAATGTGAAGTTAAAAATAAAGAACTCTCTGATAATTTAATTGAGGCCATCCTGGCGCAGCGGCACAAGGTGTGACTGTAACACGACGGTATTGGGTTCGATTCCCACTCGAGGTAGTGAAATATTATTTATATTTCTATTTCTTCGCTCTGGTGTCGAGGCAAGGTGCGGCATTGAGTTCTGTCACTTAACACGCAATGGCTTCAGAATTCGGCAGAAAGTGAGGAACGGGGTATCTTAACACTATGTTCCCTCTGCCGCGTCGTGTGCGGGATAAAGCGTGAAGCTGATAAAAAAGATAGTTTAATTTTCTCAATGCTTAAAATTGGTAAAGTAGCTTGAGAGCTTATCAATTACTCATGTACATACGAAATAAAAATAACATAATGGTTTAATACATTAGTCCAAATATTTTACAATTGCAATTATACAAAAAGTGTTTTCAAAAACTTTTAACTTTTAAGTGCTTTCAAAGGTCACTGAGTAACTGTATTAAAAAAATAAGTTGTTTTATACATTAGATATGCACCTAATGTATTTAATATAATTTGTAGGCCGTCGTGGCGCAGCAGTTCAGAATCTGCCGGTATTCGTTACGATTGCGGGTTTAATTTGGGGGATTTCATGGCTTTCGAGGAAATGTCGCTGGTCGGCTTCCTGCCAATGTCTCGATAATAGGAGAACGATTTCAACGTTTTTAAGTTCTACAGGATTAATTTTGTCCTCTTTTCCTCCGTGCGTATATACCGTTTACCGACGGAACATTAAGAAATGAAAAATATCTTTAAAAAAATCTGTAAAAATACTTAGCAGGTACTACATAAGTACATAGGTACCTATGTAAACAATTCTGTAGTTAAAAAGTTAGAATTTGGGGTTTGTAACGATCCATTTGACAGGCAAAAATGTATTTGGAGTTTAAAACTTACATAATAGGTAGATATATATTATGAATATGATGTTATATCATTCTAAATAAAAAAAGGCCTAAAGGCAGGCTTGAAGCCGTCTTGTCGCTGGATGGCACTATAACGCGACGGTTGTGGATTCGATCCCCACTCGAAGGTTTTTTTTTTTATTTTCATTTATTCACCCTGGTCTGTCTTGGTGGCAAAGGCTCAATACGCAATGCGTCGAAAAATTCGGCGAAAAGTGGGGAACGGAGTGTCTTAACACAAGTTCCCTCTGCCTTCCTGTATACTGGACACAGAGTAGAGCAAATTTTTAACTTCTAAATAAAAACAGTAAAGTGTGGTATGAAATAGTAATATATGATGGTACGGAACGGATGAATGAAGGCCGCCCAAGACCGGGCTGGCTGGCGTTCTATGAAGAGCGATCCCTCAGGGGAGGCCTATTTTCAGCAGTGGTGTCTACGCTAAGAAATCCTATTTTAGCAGTTCATATAACTTTTATTGAGACCAGTATAACACAGGGGCATAAGCGTACGACAAATAAGCATAAACATCATAGATTGTGGGTTCGATTCCCAGTCATAGACATAAAGCTTTGACACTTTAAACAAAAGGCGTACGTCCAAAATTTTATACGTTTTCTAAAAAACTATATTTCTTTCCTAAGTATAGTATAATACTTTGAAAATGGCAAAAACATTGTTTGAAGAAGATTCAAAATTTTTTTCTTGAAGATTTTAAAATTTCTATTTAGATAAAAAACAAAAACATCGTGATTGTGAACGGAATAGTTTTAGGGTCGATTCCCGCTCGGGAGTATAATAATATATTTTCTTATCTCCGCTCTTGTAAACAGACTGCGGCGTGCGATTACAAAAATAAGAGGAGAGTGAAGAACTTATAGGTGTGTCAGTACATACTCTATTAAATTTTATTTTAGGGATGCACTATAAAAGAATATTGCTAAGAAATTCGCCAAAACTCGTTGCCTTTCCAAATCCGATCTGTAATCGGAATGCAGGTCTCATTTCCAAGTCGTTAGCCGCAAAAATCGACACCACGAGCAGAACCTGATAGCCCTGTTACAGACTAAAAATATACATATACTTATATATATAGATATTTATTGTGTTAACAAGTTGTTGCCCACAACTTTGTCTGCGTTAACTTTAAGAACTAAAATAGAAAATTCTCTGTTAGTGTACTACTTACATGACCCTCCTACATCAATGCTGTGTTCCCGATGGTCATCAGAAGTCATCTTTCTCTGCGTCTCTTACCACTTATTTTGAAACATACTTTGGCTTTTCATCATTCTTCATTACTAATTCTCTCGAAGTGTCCAAGCTCTTGGGCAGGTTCTTTATTCTTACCTTTACATTCTCGTTAGTACTTCCCATTCTGTGTAGCCCTGTATTACAGATACGATCTAGTAAACTGACTCCGCATATTCTATGGAGATATCGTCCCGTTCTCACTGTTAACTCTGTAAAGGGGAACAATATGAATTTCTACATCCATTTCGTATCTTCCGTATCTACTAAGCATACTTCCTAAATATGGCACTTTATTCACTGGTCTTTGCAATCCTTCGACGGCAAAATAAGTAAAATCAGGCTCAAACGTTATATTTATAAATTCACAATTTTAAACAAACCTTCTACACTAACCTTTAATACAACGTTATCCTAAAACAAACAAAAAAAATATAACTACAATTGGCTCTTAGATACTTATCTACGTCTAATGGGCCATTGTTTTCGGTTCGAATCCAAACTTTTTACTATCCATGTTTAATTGCGGCAATT
>DWGR01003523.1:0-12079 GCA_018247715.1 Heliconius burneyi | reverse complement strand
ATAAATAAATAAATATTTTTTCTTAAAAATACAAACTCACCTTACTTTTTGAACAGGGTGGTATATAAAATTAATTTTATGCTTCTATGAAACTGCCATATTTAATATAATATATATTTAATAATTAGAATTAAAATTGTTACCTTAACTTGTTTCCATTCCAAAAGCTGAAAGAAAGCACTTCACTTGGCCTTATAACACATTCAAATTGCAACACAGTCTTAAGATTCACAATAAATTGTTTTGTCACTACATAACATAATACTAAGGGTGAATTCACACTATAGTGTCAGTCATGGTTTATTCTCGGTTCAATCTCAGTTGTTATATGAGAAATATCTTTATGTATTTTTTTTAACATTTTTAAAGTGTCATTCCACATTTAGGAACATTTACTTAATAAGTGTTTATCTTTATGTATGATTGGACCAGAAATTGAGTGGAACAATAATATGAAGCTCTCATTCTTTCTCATATCTGAATATTTTCATAGACTGGGATTGGACCCAGAATGAATCATAACTGACACTATAGTGTGAATCTGGCCTAAATGTCTATTGGTAACATTATAAGAAATAGTCTGCTTGAGGTTTTTTTGAGGGGACACCTCGGGATTCTTGAGGTGCAGCTTCAAATATCGTGAACTCACGTTGAAGACTCTCATTCAGTTCTAATATGGCAGCGACGTTACCACATCTGTTAACAAAGAAAAAATGCTCATAGAGAAACGTATGGTCATTATTATATTCCTATAGTGTATATTGCAAAATGTTTTGATATATTCCTATAGTGTATATTGCAAAATATTTTTTTTGCAGGGGCACTAGCGTTTGATAGTAAATGCGATAGGTTGTTGGTTCGATTCCGACTAGGAAGAAATTTTCATTTACTATTTTCAATTCTTCGCTCTGGTATCGAGGCAAAGCGCGGCGTTGAGTTCCGCCACTCAATATGCCGTCAGAAATTGGCGTAAAATGGGAATAGAGTGGCTTAACACTAGGCTAGCTCTGGCCACCCTGCGCCGTGCGGGATACAGCAAAAAAATAGTAACAACATAGCAAACATACCTATAACAATAATTAGGCGCAGACCACACGGTGAGTACGGTCTCATTGAAATGCCACTTATATCCCTCCATAACAAGCTGGTGGGCCCGACATATCATATCGATGTCGTTCGAGACGTTGAACTGAGTTACTACATCTGAACCAAACAGGTAGCCAGCACCACGTGGTGATACACCCCAGCCTTGAGTGTCTGAAATTATTTTTATCTTTTTAAAGTTTTTCTATATTTTTCTATCCGTCAGAGGCAGTCGTCACGCACAGTTACAAGTATATAACTGTAACGCGATAGTTGTGGGTTCAATCCCCTCAAGGGATTATACTATTATTTATTAATATTTTTATTTCTTCGCTCTGGCACCAAGACAAAAAGCCCAACGTTGATTTCCACCACTAAACACGCAAAGCCTCGAAAAATTCAGAGGCAAGTAGGGAACGGAGTGTCATAACACTAGGCTCGCTCTGCCTACCCTGCTGCGTGTCCCTTACATAGCAGGGTTGGTAGAGAAAACCTAGTGTTAAGATACTCTGTTTCTCATGTACGAACTATTTTTTAGATATTGCGTGTAGATCACTCTCCAAGATAAACGCAACACTTAATTTATCTTATTACAATCTATCAGAGCGCGGAAATAAATTCATTTACAGTTAGACGATTTTCCGCTGCACCAAGACAGCCTTAATTCAATTAATAGAAGTATTGTACTATATAATTAATAACTAAGTTAAAAGGTTTTCATATAACAAGTTAAGCATTACTTTTGACTGAAAAGTAAAATGTTTGAGAAAGTAATTTGTTTTGGCTCATAAATTTATAGAAAATAAATTAAATTACAAAGGTTTTTTTTCAAAAAAATTGAAATCTACTGCTATAAAATTGTATAGAATGTTTGGGTTTATACCTTATCCAAAGAAAAAAGAATTATAAATTCAATGTACTCAGTAAAAAGTTATTTGTGTTAAGACTTTAAATGTATACATCCAATCCCGAAAACAAAAGAATAAGAATAGGCAAAAACTAGTGTTAAGACATCTTCCCAGAATCTTCTCTTGCACTCCCCAATTTTCGAGCCATTACGTCTGGCATACGCGTATAATAATTATTGCCACGCGTTTTTCCATCACCTAATTACCTTCAGGATCACTCCAGAGTAAATCACACATAGGGCCATCATGGGGTACTTCCTGTTTGCGATCAATAGTCCTAATTTGGTCCAATGTCTGTATAGACGGACTGAGGCCTCCGTGAACACAAAATATTCTTCCATCAATAATAGCTGATAGAGACAGATAGTCAAATATTTCTGTGCAGTATCTGTAATAAATATAAATTAAATTTGTACTAAAATAAATCAGCTATATTAGCAGGTAGCGTGAAAATGGTAAAAGTAAACCCTTGAACAATCAGCATTACAAGGATTAGCCATACTGGCTAATCCTCGCAAAGCATCTTGGGCAATATATCCATATAGCTTTTTTTTACTTTATATAATGAACTTGAGCGTGTACTTCTGCACAATTCATTAGTTTAAGTAAAATAAGTTTAGACATATTTTTTTAATTATTGCATTAGAGCATAAACTTCTACTTAGTAATTTCTTTTGTTTTGATATACGGGAAAAAAAAAGTTAACCAAATATCCTTTCATATACAAAAATCGATGTTTAAGCTATACATTTTTAAAAGTAAATGCATTAATTTATTGAACCTTTTTGTATTGCAAAATTAAAAATAGAATTTTCAAGTTGAATTATGTTATTTAACAAGCAAATTGTATGATTTATAAAATATAAAGAATTTTAATTAATTAGCTGGAATGATTTATTTATTATACATAAAGCATCTCCACCAACAACTGCATATACTTTAAAAACTAACTAAACTATCAAAAAGACAGCCACTTCATAATTTTTATATAATGGAAAGGAAAGAACTATTAAATATATATACAAATGACCCACACACAGTTTTAGTGTGAAAATAGAATAAAAATTCATTCTCACAATCTTTTACATTTATATATAAGTATGATAATATAATACTTTGCTATAAAAAGAAAAGATCATGTAGTTCTATATTTTTTAGAAAATTGCAAAGAAGGCAAGAAATCATATATTATGGCATACAGTACAGTATCTGCATCAGCATATGTTTTCAAATTAAGTGAAAAGTTATGACAAATTTATATGGGACAAGGCGGTATAGTTTTACTTTTCTAACCTATGTCCCTTTCTCAAATTTCATTTTATTTTAATATTTGTAAGTGTACTTGCTACTCTTTTTATTTTTAATATTAATTGGCATAATCAATTTTTGAAGCTTCAGGCTGCCCTGTATATAGCACCCTGCTAGACATGAGGAATCTAGTGTAAAGACATTCCATTTTCCATGCACTGTTCAATTTCCGAAACATTGTGTGTTGAGTGGCACAAATCAACACCATGGTTTGGTTTGTTAAGAAAGTGAGGAAATGAAAATTCATCAAATGGAATTGAACCCAAAACTATCAGAATTTGTAATAACATGCTGCATCACAATGGCCTCTAAGGATGTAATAATTGTTATAAAACATTTTATATTTTTTATTTGTATAATGACTTTACCTCCACACAGTAATTGATCCATATTTCCTTAAGCATTCATCATAAAATCCATAGACTTGTGTGATTTGTCTTGATTCATGGTTACCTCTAATCAATGTAATGCGATCTGGGTATCTTACCTGTGATATCAATTTCAAATATTTATTAATATTATCTTAATTACTACTATATATTATATATACCGATATAATATATAGTAATAATAAGATATTATTATTCATATTATTAATTATATATTGAGGCCGTCGTGGCGCAGCGGCACAAGGTTGTAACTGTAACGCGACGGTTGTGGGTTCAATCCCCACTGGAGGATGTGAAATATATATTTACGTTTATATTTCCATTTCTTCGCTCTGGTATCGAGGCAAAGCGCGGTGTTGAATTCTGCCATTCAACACGCAATGACTCCAGAATTCGGCAGAAAGTGAGGGACGGAGTGTCTTAAAAGTAGGTTCACTCTGTCTACCCTGCTCTTTGCGGGATACAGTGTGAAGCTGATTTTATTATTTATACCGATATTACAATTTTTCAGCTACAAACAATTAGGCTGCATATAACAGCATAGACACAGAGAACTTAGTGACAAAATACTTCATTATTTCGAATTCAAGACATTGGGTGTAGAATGGCAGATCTCAACACCATATTTTGTCTTGAAAGATTAGGGAAATAAAAATAAGTACTAGTGTCATTCACAGTCCAAGCACTGTCCTAGTGAATTATATTTCAGTCAGTAGCTTCTGAATATTACTTTATAATTTCTCATACTAAATATTATTTTATGCATTTCATGTACACAGCAAGCTAGGCATGTCTGTCATTTTCCACTCTATGCCCAAATTCAAAAAATCCTGTGTAAATGGAGAGATCAGAGATATGATGAAATGAGGGATTGAACCCAAAATCATCACATTTACTGTCAGACAATATGTACACATATAGAAATAATATCCTACAAATAGTAATTATAATAAAAAATAATTAAAGAAACTGTTACCTTTAATGCAAGTAATAATAAGAAAGTTTCAACAGAATAAAACCCTCTGTCCACAAAGTCACCCATAAACAGGTAATTAGTTTCAGGTACATCACCACCAACTTTAAAAAGTTCTTTTAGGTCATAGAATTGGCCATGTATGTCTCCGCATACCTAGTAAAGCAATGGTATAAAGATTCGGTCAGCATGGTATTGTAGTTTTTTTAGTTTCTCACTGTATACAGGAGTATATAGCAGTACAGGCAGAGAAAACCTAGTGTTAAGACACTATTCCCCACAAACTAAACAATTTTGAGATGTTGTGTCAAATGAGAATAATTAGTTCCCCTGAATGAGATTTACGCCCATAACTGACTTATTATATATAAAGATGCACAAAAGTTATTTGTTCCTGTAACCCACTTGCCATTACAAGTTATTACAAATATTGGTAGTAATTATGATAACTTGACAGTACAAAGATTTCAGGGCCAATCTATTTGTGTCTAACCTTAAATTGAAATTGATGCAAATTAATTAACAATTTATCTGGTTATAATATACTATAATCATAATATGTATGGTACTTTAGACGACCACAACTTGACATGATCTGAATATATACTATATGCAAAATAAAGCCTATTTAGCATATATTTTTTTAACTGTAAGGAACGTAAGGAACTATATAATTTTTAACAATTGAATACATCAAATAAATGAGGACAGTATATACCGTGACGGGTGAGTCGACTCTTTGGACGTTGCTCTCTTCGACAAGGATCTCGCGGGCTTTCGCACAGAGGGCTTTAACCTCTGCCTCCATTATTATTTCACATCTTTTCAATTGCTCGATTTGACGGTCCAAATCACTTGTGTCAGACATTTTTACAAACAATAATGACTTAAATCTGCAAACATTTAATACACCATTAAAAAGAGGGTAACATGAGGGGCTAGGTACTCAGTTTAGCACAACACTAATATCAATATTGAGAACAACGACAAAATAATTTGTCGTTTGTAAGTGTTACAATATAAAATCATACTCACAAATAATTTGTCCACTAAAAATCTACGTATTATTTATAAAATTAACATTCGCGTTATATATTACTCCTACAAACAATCACAAATTGCCATAGAGTAATTAGAAGTTAAACGCCATAGATAACATAAGTCGAAGACACCGTAGTCAAAATTATAATAATTAAGTAGAAAAAACACTTTATAAGTTTTGATAGGTAGTAATATAAAATTAGCTATAGATAAAATAGATGCACGCAATGTTTTTTTAATACTCATTAATATTTAGATAAATGTATGTTATAAATGATATTGTTAAAAATATTATAATGCAAAATGCTTAAAAGCAACTCGTATCGGGTCGTGTATCCTTGTGAGGAGTGATGTTTGTTGCACTTTCACGCAAAACCTTCTGAATATATACTGAAAATGCAACTTTACAATAATATAGTTTATTTATAAATAACATCGCCTACAATTTTGCGTAGTTTGACTATAATATTACAATCATTTTAAGCAGCTGAAGCCGCGCGTGGTTCACTAGTTTAATATTTATTATTATAATATTTTGCTTTATATTTTACAATAATTTAAAGAAATATTACTCTTATTTAAAGTAAAAGTAAGATTACTTATATATATTGTTATCAAGATATTGATTAAATAATATAAAATTACTATTTGAAGTAATATATTTCTTCTAAAATTAATACAAGCAACTTCAGATTTAATCTTTATTACAATATAGTACGGTAACGTACAGTTTTCTATAATGTACGGCACGGTACGGAATATATTAACACTCTGTGGCTCGTGCTAAATTTTGACAGCTGAATGAAATGAAAATTGTGTAATAATAAAAAAATATACATAGCTGTTGTATGTGTGTTGTTGTTGTTTTCTACATGTCAAATTGTCTATCGGCGCGGGCTTATTATTCATATTATTGATTTTGTTTCTCATTATATTATTTTTACATGTGGATTATTTAATGATAAAAGTGTATTGAAAGTGTTTTGTGAAATATGGGGAATATTCATACTGTTGGACCAAATGAAGCACTTATTGTATCAGGTAAAATAATTTAATATTCTATTTCCCTGATATAGGACAATAACAATCACTTTGCCTAACATATACCTATTTATTATATATTTTAAATGCAAAAAGACTGTGAGGTTAACAGAGTCATATTGATGTCGTAAATTACATTGTTTAGGTTTTCAAATTTATCTCTTTTTAATGGGTTTTGATTGACGTCCAAGGTCGATAACGTAAGAATAGTTTATTTAACCATATAATATAGTAGAGCGTTGAAATTAATCGTTCACATTTTTGTAATTGCTAATTAATTATATATAAAGTATAGTTTAAATATTATTTAATTATATATTGTTTACGCAAAAGTACCTTACGTAAATAAGCTACGTAAAAAATGATAATGTACCACTATCACCCTTATCAAATACGTCATTGATTGTATTTTCTATACTATTTGTTTATCAATACAAAATTACAAATTATGTATAAATGAGTAATGATTCGCTAACATCGCGGCTATCAGCTTTGTGTAGAGATAATTTAACAAGAAGGATTTCATCATACTTTTCCCGTGACTCACTAATAATGCGGTAGAAGTTCTGTAAATACGACTATATTATACAATAGAAAACAATATTTAGAATTTTAACTAAGGCCTTGTGCTACCAAATCGACTGGTTGTGGGTTCGATCCCGACTCGAGGAAAAGAAAGATTTATTTAAATGTATATTTTCATTTTTTTGCTCTGGCGTCGAGCCACGCCTCTAGAATTCGGCGAAAAGTGCCTCGGCCTACCTTGCTGTGTGCTGGATACAGCGCGAAGCTGATTTAATTTATATTATATATTTCTTTACTAGCTTTATATACAATTGTACATGTAAGATAATTATTTATTTTTATAAATATACAAAATTTTTAAAAATTTTATGATAGCCCCCAAGCCTGCTTTATCATATCGGCTGCTTTCTCCCCTATCATAATAGCTGGGCCGTTTGTATGCGCCGCTATTGTGTTAGGTATAATGCTACTATCGACGACCCTCAAATTATTAACCCCATACACACGCAGCTTAGGATCGACAACCGCTTCGGGATCTGACGCAGGACCCATTTTACACGTTGCAATTTGATGATGCAGCGTCATGGTGACAGTTCTTATTGCACATTCCCAGTATTCATCGCTTCCGAAGGCAAACTTATCGCAATTCGGGAATTTTTTCTCATACAATTTAGTGCCATATTTTTTAAAAGGCGACGTCTCAGCCATTCTTATAAGATATCTAATGCCAGCAATTATCGTTGCAACATCATCAGGGTGTGTTAAGTAATTGCCAACTAGTATTGGCTGTTCGAATGGATCCTTGGACCTCAGTCTCATATAACCTTTAGACTTAGGGTGTAACAACATAAAGAGTAATGTGAAGGATTCCAAGTTTTCAATTGGCTTATATACATCGTTGTATAGCCAACTCGCGATATGTATTCCTCTTGCTATAGTTGTTCCTTCATCTGATGCAAGCGAAGCGCAGGTACCTAACAATTCTAGATCTGGAAAGTCTCCCACTTCATCTGAGACATGACTTTTTATGTATCCTATAGTTTCAACTCCCGCTAACGAGGAAAAAGGCCCATCTCCAAATTGACTATATTGGATCACATTATCGACTGTTGAAATTTTTTTTTCTATTAATGTTATTCTTGATGTATTTAAAGTAAATATTACCGAGGGAAACGTTAAATGGTCGTAAAGAGTTTGCCCCACTTGTAGATCTTGAATTAGTTCAATCCCCATTGACTCTAAATGTTCTTTAGGTCCAATTCCTGATAACATAAGTAAATGGGGAGATTCAATGGGACCAGCTGAAAGAATTACTTCTTTTTTAGCTCGTATGACATGCTTTTGTCCATATCTTTGAAATTCAACACCTACGGCAGTTTTGGTCGTACGATCTATAATTATTTTGGTGACTGTACTATCTGTAAGTATGTGTAGATTTTTTCTTTTCTTTATATTATGTAAAAATGCTTTGGCGCTGCTCATTCTTATTCCCCGGCTCATTGTGGCTTGTATGTAGCTAAAACCAAAACTATCGGGGCTGTTATAGTCGACTCGTTTATTTCCCAATAGTTTTGCTGCGTCCAAAAATGCCTTTGAAAGCTTGGACCTTAAAGAAAATAAAAATATATAAATTTTTGTTGATATAGTGTGAAACTTTATATGTTTATAAATAAGTTTACCTAAATGGTACATCTTCTACGCTTAGTTCGCCATTGTAACCATGCCAAGATGAATTCTTATGCTCCCGAAGATTGGCTCGTTCAGACTTAATGTAATATGGCATTACTTCATCGTATGACCTGAAATTAGAAAAATGTTTTATTTTGAACTCTTTTCATTTACAAAGCAAAGCATTAATTGAAATAAACATTAAAGGTTCGACGTTCGACTCGACGCAAGAGCCATTTAACTCTGCTATACGCGGGATGCAGATAAATTAAAAAAAAATCATTAAAAAATATTATTCATTACAGATAATTGTTTTGTGTCCATAATGATGTTATTATACTAAATAAATAGATATGCACTTCTTTATAATTTTATATTTTATTTTAACAGTACATTTCTTCGTTTGTAAGTTACCAAGGCGAGTTCTTTAAATTATTGACATACCATCCTTCATTTCCTTTAGCTGCAATTCTATCCCAATCAAGTTTGTTTCCTCTGGTGTATATCATGTAGTTGACAACGCTCGTACCCCCGACTGCCTTGCCCCTAGGCCAAAAACATCTTTCATTTTCCATACCTGGAAAAATAGAATCAAACAGCAAATCTTTATTATTTCATAAATTATAACGACTGTGTGTTGATTCTCTCAATAAAAAAATAAAATAAAAAAATGAATAAATAAAATAGCAAATACAGATGAATGTTTTGATGTTTATAACACAAAAAAAATGCTTAGTGTTGCCCCGATAATGTGAAAAACTTTGAGCAATTTATTAAGCCTAATTACAAAAACTTGGTATTTTTTACAAAGAGATATAATGATCTTTTCTTTTTTTTATTCATAATTTTTTAAAAATTCAATGTCAGATAGACTCGGCGATTTTTGATTAGATTTAAAGCAGGAAGTAAATGTTTGTACATTTGGTGTTAGGTATAGCACAGTGTCCTTAATATATTGGTAAACAACTAAAGATACTGTCATGTCACGGTAATAAAAATTACATTGTAACTTTATGTACATATTTAAATCATTCATTTACAATATTGACAAATTTTTGATTTGAGCGATGTTGTTTGGGGTGAAATACAATATGTGGCTATTTATAGAAAATTAAAGTATCTTAATTTGTAACGGTCATATATTTTTTTAAATGTACAGGACACCATATGCTATAAGAAAAGCAAAAGTATAATTATTTTCTTCCTACTTTAAGTCTAATCGAAAATCGCCGACTCTATCCGAATTTGAATAATTAGCTACTAGACAAACGAAAGATTTACTCGTATCTATTGATCTTTTTGTAAAAAAACTTACTGTATAATTTGCATTTTGAGATCAAAATAATCCGGATATATAAATTAATTTACGCAGTACATAAAACCTTCATTAACCATGATGAGGCCGTCGTGGCGCAGCGGCACAGGGTGTGACTTCGTGCACTGCAAAATCGACTGGTTGTAGGTTCGATCCCCACTCGAAGAAGTGAAATATTTATTTACATTTATATTTCAATTTTCTTCGCTCTGGTGTCGCGGCAAAGCGCGGCGTTGAGTTCTGCACTCAACGCGCGATGCCTCCAGATTTCGCCAGAAAGTAACGAACGGAGTGTCTTAACACTAGGTTCCCTCTGTCTACCCTGCTATGTGCAGGATACAGCGTAAAGCTAAAAAAAAGACCTTTACATTGTCAGTTCTGTACAATTGTATATATAATACGCACCCATACACACTCCAGGTTGATGTTCCATTAAGTAATGCCACACATAGTTCGTGGTTTGCAGTACTGGTGCTAAAATCGGTATGCCAGTTAATATGGCTTCTCCCGTGCCGGCTTCTATGAGCAATACAGAAGCCTGTCGGCCCTCACTTAGCCGTGCTGCAAGCACACTTCCCGCTGATCCAGCTCCCACTACTATAAAATCATATTCTTTCAGCGGTCCACTGAATTCTGGAAATATTTAAGACTTAGTCGTTATTGGCGCCAATATTGATGACATGAGATGATAGATAGGAACATAGACCATTGTGTAACCGTTGTTAGGGTTGACACAAGCACATTATGTCCCATTAATACAGAACTCTTTATAAAATTGTAGCAATTTTCAAAATGTATGTTATATTTATACGATTCAGTTTTTATTATAAAAATCAAAAACTTATTAAGAAAACAATTTTGATAATTTATATATTCACTGACGAGTTCATTGACACATCACATATCAAAAACCTTTATTAACCATTACCCTCCTAACACAATCGAAAAAAAATACACACACACACACACACACACACACACACACACACACGTGTGTGTGTGTGTGTATTTTTTATACATGTATTTAATAATTATGTAATGTGTACTGAAGTAATTTACTTCCTTATATCATAGTTAGTAATAATAACATGTTTTACATTGTAATTTTTATTATTACAGCAAGGTTATAGGCCCAGCAGTAATAATAAAAATACAGGTTTTGCTATGCGAAATTGACCAAAAAGCTTTTTTAAAAAAAACTGTTGCAATAGACTAAATTTATATCATATTCCTAAGACTTTATATATTTAATAATATTCCTAATATATCATATTCCTAAGAGATTCGATATATAAAAGAAATATGTTTTTTAGTTTGTTATTAACTTAACCCAATAATATATTCATTATTAACTTTAACGAGAGTTTTATGACTGTTATAAAAGGTTGTATATTTTATAAACACATACCCGTTTAGAGGCCAGTCGTGTCGCAGGGGCACAAGCGTGTAACTTTTTACGCGACAGCTTGTGGGTTCGATTCTCACTCGAGGAAATGAAATAAAAATAATATTTGCCTTTCTTCACTCTGATGTTGAGGTAAATCCACTCAACGCGCAATGTCTCCAAGATTCGGCGGAACATTTTCAGAGCGGAGTGTTATAACACGAGGCACCCTCTGCCTACCCTGCTGTGTGCGGGATACAGCGTGAAGCTGATTTAAGATATAGATCACTTATACAAGAAAGATTGTAAAAAAAAATATATATTCATATAAAAAACGACTAAAAGTCACATACCTTTTGGTATTTCATAGTGGTCTTTGAAAGCTGAAAAGAAGTTGGGCTCAGATCGGATGAACTGATATGCCGGCGTTTTCAACATGGTTTC
>DWGR01003522.1:0-12080 GCA_018247715.1 Heliconius burneyi | reverse complement strand
TGTTCTCAGAAGTTACGACCGTCCCCACAGTTATCCAGTACCATTAGTAATATTATGTCTCCGGGTATTACAAGCTTACATGCTTCATATCTTATGTATGATTTATATATATCACATGCACTCGGTAGCGTAGTTGTAGGTACAATATAAAAATACCTACTAAAAAAATCAGCTTCACGCTGTATCCCGTACACAGCCGGGTAGGCAGAGGGAACCTAATGTGAAGACACTCCGCTCCCCACTTTATCTACCTACCTACCACTATCTTTTATATTGTATCTTCAACTAATTCTGAACTCAACATTGTGTTTTAATATACAGATACATATTCGTAGATAGAATAACTTATTACTATGAAAAAGAAATTGTTTATATTTTTTCATTTTAAGGTCTCGTACCTCAAAAGGATAAAACAGAACCCCCCCATACAGCCACTTCTCTGTCTAAATTTTTTGTCCATCTGTCTCCCAAGACCATTTCTCTCGAGATCGCGTGCTGGTGTCAAGCTGATATTAATATTAAATATTCACGTCTAAGGCAAGAAAACCCTTAGAGCAAAGAAAAAATCAAGGTCCTAAGTCAACGCAACAAAAAATAGGAGATTTATGTAACGTTTTGCTGCATTTTGTACGAAAACCTACACGGTGAAATTCATTACGAAGCGAGATACTGGATAATATTACAATAAAGAAAATAATCCAAAAAATGAAAATTTGTAGATATTTCAAATAAAAAAACATTACAAATTTACATTTGTAGTTCATTTCATGCAAAATGAGTTTGCGTATGGTAAACTTAAATTTGTAAACTTTATTTGCCGCATAATTACAACTTACCGGGTATTTAACGTAGATATAAATATGAAATTTGACAAGAAATGATTGAGAATTTGTTAGTCTATTGTGTCTTATAAAATAGCAAAATTGTTTAATTTTGAATTAGATACGTAATAATATCTAAGCTTTTATATCACAAAAAAATAGACAAGCTAAGTCTTTTGTATTGGGTTCTAGACATTAGTTACGATAACGAGCAATATAAATTTTTATTTGTATTCTAATATAGGTTAGTGAAAATACTGTGAATTTACTATTTATTTTATCTTTGAATTCTATTTAGAGATCCCTGTTGTACTCTAAATGTGGTAATTACATAACTTAGAATCGTCATAGAATAAAATCAATAATAAATAAACAATTATGCCTCAACGTTTAATATAAGTAATATAACATTCGAACACGATTAAGACACTCTTATGGGTCAACCATATTAAATATAAAAAAAACCTGATGGTATACTTGTATTTATGTACGAGTACATACAAAATATGCAGTAGTACGGGAGCAACACAACGACAGCTTGAAAGTTATTTTTATAGAATGGTAAAAATTGCACAACTCCAGAGAAAATATATCCTTTTTACGAGGAAAGGCATTTGCGTAAACAGTTGCGACAAAATTAAACAACAAATATTTTGAGCTTGCATTTTTACTTTCTTATATTGTGGAATAATTTATTACATTATATTACTTTTCTAAAATAATATTATGGTATCATATTGTTTAGATATTTAAAGTAAGCTAAGACAAGGGTCATAGAAAACTGGTTCTTCAATGGCTCAAGTCATAATCAGTTAGAATTGGGGGAATATTTATGTTGAGAATGGGCACGCTTAAAGTATCTAGCTGTTTTCACCATTTATCCCGCAAAGTCTCGAAAATTTGATTTTCTTTATCTGGTCATTTTCTATATTCGGGGTACAACCTATAAAAAATATACATAATCCGTATATATAACAGCTTTAACTGTCAATAACAATAAAGTTACTTCTAGTATTATTGCCATGGCGGTTATTTAGGTCCATCCATCACTATACAGTAGCTAGTACAGAGTTTAGACTACAGGTTACTATTTTTATCCAGCTTGATAGATAAATTACTTCAACAATGCTATTATTTTAAGTGGAAAACAACTTTTACTTATAAACGAAATACAATTATATAAGCGATATAGTATAATTTATGATAGTGATTAATCAATATAAAAAGGAAATTTTCATTAATACGCTTTTCTTGTTAAAAAAAACACAAATAATAGAAAAAAATTCTCATTAATAAATTTTGTTGCCCGATATAACGATAACATAAAATATAAAATTATGAGTAGATGTCGCCCGCTCTTTCCATTGCGAGGACTTCATTACTATTTCCATACAACTACCATTTACTACCCATTAACATGTAAATTTAGGTCTTTAAATATTGCAGACACTATCTGCTTTGAATTACGGAATTATCGGAGGAATATTTATCGGAGCAGTAAATAATTTAAATATAATAATTTAAACCTACCTCTTTAAAATAATTTATACCTTATCCGGCATTTTAAACCGGCGTGAAGTAGTGGCATAACCACTGCATTTCGAATTAGGTAATGCCGGGCTCCGGCGCCCAACCACCTCAATACCTGGCAACGTACCAGTAGCTCCTTTGGTGTTACGCGGTGTCGTGGGCGGCGGTGATCACTTACAATCAGGTGACCCGTACGCTCGTTTGCCATGTCCTTTTCCATAAAAAAAAATGTATCTAGTTTTCTTATAAACATTATCTAGTTGTTACCATTAGAATATAGTTATTATAGTTTTCCCATTTTAATTACTGTAGGTAGGGGAATAAATTTGACGCTAATCGAAACCTATAGGTTACTTCCCGTGGACCTACGAGTACAATTATGAAATTTGGAAAAAGTGTGAACTTGCAGTACAAGTAAGGAAATGCCATGAAAAAGTGAAAATTTACACATATTTCGTAGAAAAAACTATTACAAACTTATAATTGTTATTCCCAAAATGAGTGCATTCGTCCGCGAACTTAAGTTTTTCAACTTTTATAAATTCTACTTGCCGTTGAGATATAATCCTGAAATTAATACGGAACCCTCAGTAGGCGTGTCTTACTCGCATTTGATCGTTTTTTTTTATTTTAAGGTACAAAACCTCAAAAGTTAAATACTTAAGCATAAACGGAATAAATTAATAAATAAATAATTAAAAATATATGCTCATAGATAGCTGGAGGGATAAATTACTGGTATAACTCGAAATGTATTCCATCTAATTTCACATACATACACCTTTTCTTAGTATTCCACACATAGCAGGGTAGGCAGAGGGAAATTGGGAACCTAGTGTTAAGACAATGCATTCCCATTAAGACACTTTCGTTCCCCACTTAGATTAAAGGACTGGAGATATCCGAGAAATTCTGGAGACATTGCGAGTAATGTGGCGGAATTCGACGCCGGGCTTTGTGTTGCCAGACCAGACCAGTTGACCAGATGCTATTAAGTGGTAAACATTATTGGATATTTTTAATTATCTTTTATTTCTTCCGAGCTCGATAATTATAGAGGGACAAAGCGCGTATCTCAAGAAAACTACGTCAATAACACTAAATGTTACTTTCGTCTTGGCTGAGACTGGAACTAATCAGACCTTTGCGGTCTTGACGCTACCCGTGTACAATATTGTTTGCAACTCGCAAGAAACTGTTATATTATATGTCTTTATACTGCTTGAAGAGTATTTATATATACTAACGTCAATATATAGAAAACTGTAATTTTGTACATTTTTTGTATTTGTGAATAAGCTAATTATATCTATATTTATCAACCTGCTGCTTGTAGTCTAATATAAAATTCATTAGCTAAAATATACTTTACAGCTGTCATGGCGTGATTAATAAATGAAGCAAAATATATGTATAATCGACAATCATTTCTAATGATACATCCAAAATTTTAATCAGCAACAAAAAACTTAATGAAACTTACAAATATAATATATTTTATATAAAAAATATAATATATAAAAAAGCAGAAACATTACGCTTCAATGCCTTTATTATAAGTCAAAACAAGAGATCCAGTGCGGAAATACCCTCGGGTTAAACACCACGTGACCCGCATCGCGAACACTTTAAGTCCCAACTTGAAGATACATTCAGAATTGTAATTAGAGAAACTTGAAACTTGACATTGTCTCTTGTACAAGTTGCTCGCAATTAAAAACCTATTATCGTAAATATAACAATTCGAAATAAGATTTTAGAAACAACTTCTGTGCATAAATTTTGTATTTTAGAATGTATCCTTGAAGTGGCTATGTAGTAGATCTAAAACAAATACCTACTTATGATTGAAAATGTTATAGCATTATTATCGAGGCCGTCGTGGCGCAGCGGCACAAGGGTGTGACTGTAACGCGGCGGTTGTGGCTTCGATCCCGACTCGAGAAAGTGAAATATTTATTTACGTTTATATTTCCATTTCGTCGCTCTGGTGTCGAGGCAAAGCGCAGCGTTGAGTTCTGCCACTTAACACGCAATGCCTCCAGAAATTTGGCAGAAAGTGGAGAGCGGTGTGTCTTAACACTAGGTTCCCTCTGCATCCCCTGCTGTGTGCGGGATATGGCGTGAAACTTATTATTTTTATTGTTATAAAATAGATAATAAAATATTACGTATTACGTTAACGGTTTTCTAAATAAGCTTTTATTCAAAGGTAAATTTGAATTCTTTATTTTTTTTAATATCTAATAGTGCTGTTTAAAGCCGAGTAATAGCTGTTTTGGAGAGAGGCAAATAATAGCAGGTAATGCCAGTGTGATGGATGCACTAAGGGATTATCAAAAGCTGGCGTGCTATTGGGGTGACCAACTAAGGTAATCACTGTGAGGTTTGTTCTTCATAAACAATATGGATACTCTTTCACAAAAGGAATAATATAAGGAAGGTTAATATGAGGAATTCAAACAAAGTGTTTGAGTGAAACGTACTTTGATTTATATAAATATTGAATGTCTTATAAACTACTAGCGACCCGGTCACGGTTTCGCCAGCTGAAACTGCTGAATTATTACACTGAGTGTATTAACACTATGTTCCCTCTGTCTACTCTGCCGTGTGCGGGATAAAGCAACAAAGCTAATTTTTTTAATACTCTGAATTATGTTCTTGTTTTAATATATTACTAATACTGAATACTTTGTTTTATTTAATGTATTTATAGTGATAACATAGTGCCATCTATTGAATCCTTATCTATTTCCATACAGTCAACAGACATTGTCATCTGTTTAAAATCGTTTGAAGCTAACAGACAATCCAAAATGACTGTTACAAATTACAAACAAATAATAATTTGTAATAAAATTATAAATTGAGATATAAATTTAAAAAATAAATTAAATCAGCTTCATGCTGTAGGGTAGGCAGAGGGTACCTAGTGTTAAGACACTCCGTTCCCCACTTTCTGCCGAATTCCGGAAGCATTGCGAGTTGAGTAAGCAGAAATCAACGCCGCGCTTTGCCTCGACATCAGAGCGAAGAAATGGAAATATAAACGTAAATAAATATTTTACTTCCATTGAGATATAAGCTGACCTATAAGATATATAAATAAGATCCATTTATCTAAATAGTACTTTTATATAAATATATGTATTAATAATGTATTAATAATGATAGTTACATTTACAAAAAAATAAAAACTTGCATTTTAAATAAAATTTTGAAATAGATATATCTCGCCAAACATGCTAGACATAATATATGAAACGATTTTCAATTTACAGGAGCTAGCCCCACCTAGAAAAATGAGCTATTGGAGTTGAGCAAGTATACGCTTTCCTTGACGTAAACACTTACATTCAATTTTCTTAGGGCGGAGCAAAAGCGTTTACCGGTCGAAGGCTATGGAGAGCTTATTAATTTTGTATTATACCAATTCCATCCTGTCGTAAAAATGAATTTTATATTTTGTCTGACTTACAATGAAAAATAAATATAATAAAATTAAGGAAAAAATATCGAAGGTATTATTTTGGTTCTTTAATTTTATGCTAATGATAATTTACAATGTTGTTTAAACACAAGAAATCATTATATTTTACGCCGTGTGTTCCCGGATTAGAATAGCATCACCCTGGTATTGATGGTGCCGTGAGAGGCGACTAAAGTACGAGTGGGAGAGTCACGTCGCCAGCGACATGCATGGGCAGACTTGACCGGATCATTACCACCCCCGGTATTTAAAACCGGCGTGAAGTAGTGGCTTTATGCCACTGCGTTTGGCATTAGATAATGGTGGGCTCCGGCGCCCAACCACCTCAAAAGCTGGCAACGCACCAGTAGCTCCTCTGGTGCTACGCGGTGTCGTGGATGGCGGTGATCACTTACTATCAGGTGACGTACGCTCGTTTGCCATGTCTTTTTCCATAAAAAAAATGGATGGATGGATTTTGATTTGATGACATGGATCTTTCCTACCGCCGCCTTTCAGTACCATTTTTTTCTGTTCAAGGACTTCTATATCTCACGCTAGTTTAATTATGGCGACGGCATCTTTTTTAACGCTTAAACATCTTCAAAAGCTCAAAGCTAAGAGTAAGATGAAACAGTTTAATGATATCGTATTTTTGGTTTGGAATCCTACTCAAATGAAAATAAAATCAGAAGTTATAGTTAAGTTATAGAAGTTATATAAATAAAGGAAAAAAAATAGAAATTTATAAGTATATCAGAGAATAAAACCATTACAAACTTATATTCGCAGTTTATTTTATAGGGAATTACTTAATACACCCACAGACTGAAGTTTGTCAACTTTTGTAATTCGCACGTTCTCTTTGATTTACAATCATGAAATTGGTATGGAGCTTTCGGTGGCCTCGGCTTGCGATTGACGTTTTCAACTCACTTCAATTCCAGGTAAACTCACTTCAGTGTGAGGTGTTTTGGAGCAAAATGACTATTGACGTTTAACTTAATTTTTTTCACTACAATATCTTCATTTACGCCTCTTTATATTGTACTTACACCTCTTTATATTTTTATCTGCAAAAATAGGAGAGCTTGAAAATTGACAGCGGCTTTCGAAAGTTACGTAGTCAGACAACGAAAACGTTTAAAGATGTTAAACATAGTATTATTATGTACGAGTATATTATAAATATGTCCTGTTCCTGGAATATGTCTCACTAATATAAAAAATTAACATAAATAGATTTTTAATTCCGAAAAATATTTTAAAAAAATCTTCTGTCGCATAAACAAATCTTGATTTGTAATATTTTTTAGTTAATAATAATATAGCTTATTTAATTTTTTTTATATTCTGACAGAAAATTATGGTATAACATTCTCCTGAGAAGGCTATTGTAGATACATAAGTATATACGATTTCATATAAAAAGGACACAGGATTAGTTATGCATATTATTTACACTGCTCGTTTAAATGCCTCAAACGGCGTGAGGTCAATAAGGGTGTGACTGTAACGCCATGGTTGTGGGTTCAAAACTCCGGAGTTAAGTTGCGCCACTCAACACGCAATATCTCACAAAATCCGGCGGAAGGTATATAACCTGTTAATGGCTCTTACTACCCACGGATATAATAAAAAAATTTCTTACAGACAAATGTAGGACACAGGGTACTTAGATTTTTATATAATTTACGTTGCAGTATTATAATTTCTAAGTAGAGTCCACAATAAAAAATCACACACGAGAATATCAGTTTCGAATTATACCTATTTATATACTAATACGTATTCTTTACTAAAATTATCGGAGACGAAGGAGTCTGAAATTTGACACCCTTATATGTTTGTTTATATACAGAAGGAGCGCAAAATGCAAATATTTTTACAAGTTTTTATTTAAATTGCCGTATTAGTGTATATGAAATGTTAAAAGCTAAATTTGACCTTCTTCCCAGTGTCTGAATGAGCTGAAATTAAATGTAACTTCAGTTCTGATAGCAATGAAATTACATATGATCAATATTGTTGTCGATACAAAATGGCCGCCGTAACAAAATGGTGGATGACGATTTTTTCACAACCCACCTAATATGGGTATCAAATGAAAGGATTTGATTTGTAAAATGAAATACACAATGAAAACAAAACATTTAGATATGGGAGATGGAGAGGAGGTGGTCAAAGAGAGGCTTCTAAGCTAAGAAAGGTAGACAGGTCGTTTTCGGACTCGTTTGACGTTTCTTTGTGAGTACTCTCTTACTACATGACACCTAAAGTCTGAAAACGGAACCTGAATGTTGATAAAGAGACTTCTAATTCTCTGGTGTTGAATGATATCAAGCATTTGAAAATGAAGAATAACTGGAAAAAAATATAAAAGAATTAAAACAAAAAAAAAGAGAAAACTAAAAAGGAAAAGAAAACATCGCGTAAGAATTTTTTTACGAGTAATTTTAATTTGTTGTCTTTTAAATCTGCTACAATCCCGAATTTCATAAAAAAATACCTTTCGAATTGTTTGTAAAGAGATTTTATTAGTGATATTTTATTACAAATAATTTATAAATACATTAAATCAATAAAATTAACAAACCACATTGTGCTATAACAAGTTTATAATTCTCTTCTCCATTTCGATAACATTCTATAAGTATAAAGTTTAATCGACTAGACCGAATAGATATACCTATCTATCTATTTAAATTTAAAGTATAAATATGAAATAAACCCATAAAGACGCAGCGTACTACACAGCTTACATACCGACTGTAAACGCGATGTGTGTGGGTTCGATAACAAAAGCGCGGAGTTGAGTTCCAACATTCAAAGCGCAGTGCCTCAAATTCGGATGAAAACGGAGAATGGATCGTTTTAACACTGTCTACCTTGTTATATAGGTGACATAGAAAAAAAATTGGGTAAAATGAAATCGGATTTCAGAACCTGCGTAGCAGCAATAACGCCCTCACGGTGTTTCTTACTTCTACATGTATATGTACATGAATACGCCTCAGGCTAGCTTAAGACTTGTTTGTTTTTTCAGAACATTTAGTCTCTGAAAGATTGATTTATGAGATAAAAACAAGTCTATTGCTTGTTTTTCTACGCAGAAAGTTTAACGCCAATACTACTTAACGTTTACTTAATGTAATTTGTGATGTAAAAAGATATGGTATCTAATTAGTTTGGTCTTTTGCTATATATGTATAGTCCCTTTTAAAAATTAACCTAGTTTTGAGACACCCCGTTCTCCATATGCCGCCGAAGTCTGGAGGTCGTAGTACCTTTTATTACATCTTAATAATGTAACATTTTAATTATGTGTTAGTACTTTAGAAATTGTACTTTGTAACTTTTGCTTCGCTTGTACTTTGTTACCTTTGTCATGTAGATTTTATTTAAAATCGAATCAATATTTATCTATAAATATATATATTATAACAAAGTACTAGGTGGTACCGATCACCGGTTCCCGGTGATCAGCAATACCGAAGAACTCTAAAAAGCCACCGCTGCCATCGCAATTACATCCGAGCGTAAATTCTAAGCTACAAAAAAAAACCCACACAGATCGAACTTAACGTTGCCGAAATAGATGGAAGAATTTAAAAATCAACGTACAGGAGCTTCTGAAATGCAAAATAAATTACAAAATTTCAAAGAAAACGACCATGAAGTTGAATGTTTTAATTTGCCAAAATATAGACGATTTAAAGAAACTTTGAGTTATCAGAATGAGAAATCACGCAAAGTGAGTAGACAGGCGAGAAGATCGCGATTATAGAATTGAATTAAGCCAGTCAAGTGTGACTCAGATTCGTCCACTGAGAGTTTCGTGGTATAACTTTAAAAGTTGACAAACTTAAGTTTTCGGGTATATGCACTCAGTTTGAGCAGAATCAGAATTCGTCGAAAAGTGGAGAACGAAGTGTCGTAGCACTAGGTTCCCCCTGCCTACCCTGCTGTGTGCGGGATACAGCGTGAATCTGTTTTTTTTACTGAATTTTATTTATATACAAAAATTGATAACCTTAACTTGTTGATATAATGAATTTCGATATATTTACTTACGAGTATATTTTGTACTAGCAGGGCAGGCTGAGAGAACCTAGGAACCTAGTGTTAAGTTGTTATGGTAAAAGCATGGCAAACGAGCGTACGGGTCACCTGATAGTAAGTGATCACCGCCGCCCACGACACGGCGTAACACCAAAGGAGCTACTGGTGCGTTGCCAGCTTTTGGAGTGGCTGGCACTGGCCGCGCTTTGCCTCTGTAACAAAGAGGAAATGAAGATATTAAATATTTCATTTCTTTGAGTGAGAAGTGAACCCATTAACTCTTGCGTTTACTACTGGCCTCGACTACTTATACTAGAGTTGTCAATGTTTTTTCTTATAAGTTGTGGACTTAAATAAATAGTATAAATGTATATAAATATTCATTACTTTTGTATAAATGTTTATAAATATATATTACATTCATTCTAATCTTTACCATCTATAGAAATATCACTAGCATAGAATTTCTAAAACTGAAATACTACGTAATACGTTCTCAAATCATATTATGTAAGACCTGCATCTCACATTCAAACAAATGATGGCCGTTTACATTTTGAATAATGATACAACAAAATTCTATTACACACAGCTCAACGAATATATTTGAACAGTGTTTTCAAAATTTACTTATATATAAATATAAAGCTTATAAATCAGCTTCACGCTGTATTCTGTATCATGTAGCAGGATACCCAGACGGAGCGTAGTGTCATAACACTCCGCTTCTCACTTTCTGCCGGTTTCTATGGGCATTGCGTGTTGAGAGGGGACACTCAACGCCGCTTACCTGTGGTAACTTTAACGAATGTAAATCTCATATGGATAACTATAAAAAGCTTGAAAGATTTTTGTCTATTGAAAAATATAACTCTGCAGCCGGCAACCACAAACTCTAAAAAAATCTCATCTCTCTCATCGTACGAAAGGATTATGATTTACTTGAAAATTAGAACATTGATAAAGGTATTAATTTTATTATTAAAAACATCAATTACGTTTTAAATGTTAATTATTTCAAGACATTCTTCCTTTCTCTAAGTGATTTCCCAATTAAAAATCTGTAATGTTAATAATATATATATTTCTCCTCAGAATTAAAATAATAACATAGGATGAAAATGTAAACTACATAGGTATAAATACATATAAACCGTCGCCAGAGAGAAATTAGATTATTAAATAATAAAACAGAAAAAATATATATTTATCGAATAAAAGATAAAAAGGCAGGTGGTAAGGTGGGGGTTAACAAGGAAGATCCCCTTTGCCTAATGGCAAAGTCGCAAGTCAACAGACTGACGTGCTCTGCGTCCCAATTACCACTTTTTGAAAAAAATAAACATGTTTCGATTGACATTTCCATTCAGCATATCGCTTTATTTTTCTAATGAATGGCATAATTGATTGATGCACCGGAATGCTAATTGCCACTTAAGGGAAGTACTAACAGCGAATTTTTACATGTTCCGTTATATTAAAGTTAATAGTTTATTATTATTTATATTTAGTAAAGTTAGTAGTTCTGTTCTGTTCTTTTGAATATGGCGTTCCGAGCGTGCCAGTTGAGCACAAAATCACTTCGCCAAAAGTTAGTAGTTATTTATTATTTACTGGTACTATGGTTTTTTGGAACAAACTGATATACGTGACAATTTTACTAAATATACTCGTATACAAACATATAATTTAAACTTTTTTCTCGTTATTACTTAGTAAGGTTTTACTTAGTGAGAAAAAAATGTTACTACTAATATGTATATATATCTCGCTAGTTTCTCTTTCGTAAACATATTTAATAATTTAAGTATTTAACTTTAAAATATGTTAAAAGATAGAGGATACGAATGCTTATTAGATATAAGATATATTAGATATATATCTATATCTAATAAGCAGTTTTGTGATAACTTTACTGAATATAACTTTTATATAATATAGATAATTAATCTGATAAGAAGACTCAGTGTTGCCCCAATCGAAAATTTAAAATTATTTTAACTTTCATTAACTCATAGCATACTACAATAATGGAAAATGTACTCTAAACATAAAAATTTACATATTTATTATATCAAATTCCACTCAAAATATTGCAGTAAATTGAAATCATAAATCACGAGAGAATTTGCTATCATATCTCTTATTACAGGGTCGCTAAAATAGTCAAATGTATGCAAATTAACTCAGTACTG
>DWGR01003521.1:0-12080 GCA_018247715.1 Heliconius burneyi | reverse complement strand
GTATCACTTATTATAAAATCGAAGCTGTGGTCCAGTTTGCAAATTTCTAGAACAAAGTATTCAAACTGAATCCGCAGTGTGACAGGCGCCCTAATTTAGAACTATTTCAATGAAGTCAGTGCGGCTTGAAATGTGCTAATAAATGTTGTACTAAAATATTAGCAAATATATATTCGGATTCTGAAAAAATAAAATTATTGAAGTTTTGCTTATATTATTATATATAGACACCGCTTTAGCGTAATATTCTTGATGGCACAATGATAACTAAAATATGTCTTCCGCTACTATTGGTTATTCTTCATTTTATTTTCTCCGTCGCCGATGAGAACTCTACGTTGATTTTGTCTACCAAACTGAGAAAATGAATTTCATACAAATAGTTTTGCCAGTACTATTTCACACATGTGATAAGTTAATCCTTTTTTTGTACATTGTGCCCATTAGATATGTTAGAATTCGGTGTCACCACTCGTATTCATTTGTGTATAATCAAAAAATAAATTCTTATAACTTGGCTTTCCTTCAAAACATTAACTTTTAACATTATCATGCTTAGTTTTGCTATTAAAGTTTCGCTAAGATACTTTATTTCAAATATTAAATCTTGCAAAGCAAAGTTTTTGGAGCAAGCGTTAGATACAAATAAATCATAACCACGTCACTTTAAGCGATAAACTGTTTAAATTATAACTTTCCTCATACAAAATTTTACCTACATATTTATTATACACATTTTATCTCTATATATTTATTGCATGTAACAATATTGGATATAACATGGTTTTCATCTGTTACCTTCATTTTTAAGCATTTTCACCATAACTTCACGATGATAATTCTACATCTATATTTTTAAACAATAAGTGTTAAAAAATATTACGAATTCATATAAAATCTTGTACAATATGAGCGCAGTGCGTGAATAATGTAACTAGCCGGCTTAGAAGCCGCACCACTTGACCCGCTAAGCCGATTAGGTCTTGAAAGTTGGCCGATTTCAACGTTAGCTCTTTGTATTCTTGGCTAATGGGAGCTAGAATTGTATGACAAGCTATATTTTGCATTAAAATACATTTCCTGAAGCAATATCTGAATATAATGTAGACTTTCTGTGTTTTCTTATTGTTTGGGATTCTCACATATAAAATATGTGTTGGGTATTGGTGTTTTTAAAACTGACAATGGTTATAATACAAACATAAGCGAAGCCAGTCGTGGCGCAGGGGCACAAACACGCAATGCCTCCAGAATACGGCATAAAGTGGGGAACGGAGTGTCTTAACACTAGGCTCCCTCTGCCTAACCTGCTGTGTGCGGGATACAGCGTGAAGCTAATTTTGATTTTGACAAATATAAGCACTAACCCAGCTGACACTCGTACTATCCTAATTATAAATTGATTATAGATTTCAACAAGTGTCATATTTTTAAATATATTCAAAATGAAATTTGTCAACAAGACTAAAATAAAGAAACAAACATTTAAAATTGATCTAAAAACGTGTTAGTTCGACATTGGGTTCCAACAGTTGACACGCGAAAATTCTCGAAAATTGGGCGAAAATTGTAAAACGGAGTGTCTTAACATTAGATTCCCCTCTCTAAGTAACAGTTACGGTAACGGTCACTCTCTGCCTGGAAGAAGCGTGAAGCTGCTAATATTTTAGTTAATATGAGAATGATAAGCAATAACCATTATTATGTATACTATTTTCCAACTACCACTATTTTCTTGGAATATTCCAAGGAAAGAAATAGTAATTTGTAATGTTTTTCAGATACGATTCATTTGGCTCACATTTTGCTGCTTTTGTTATGGATCCACTCCTCATTTTAGCGTTCCGCTTTGTTAAAACGCTTTGTGTAATCTTGAGTATTCTAAGACGTGTTTAAGTAAATATATAACTATACACCAATATAATACTTGTATATAAGTATGATTTTCAATATGGGTCGCAAATGGTTACATAATTTTTAAAGGTTTCATAGTGCATTATAAAAGGCTTTTTTGGGGATAACAAAAAATAGCCAAGTGGACAAATCGGATGAAAAATGGGATTGTAACAATTTTTTTTTTTCAATAAACTTATTTAAGATTTTTTTGTTCATGCATTAGCATTTCCTGTATTGTGGAATTTAAAAAGGGTAACTAGCGTACTATTTTCAGTATTAAATAAATATTTATTTTTATACTATTGTGAGTAAACTAATTTATAAACATATAGACGATACGTATTTTTATCTTGTTTTTTAAAAAAGAACGTTAACCGATTTCGATTTCTAACGCCTTCACATTTTATCTTGTATATAGCAGGATAGGTAAAGATAATCTGGTGACGAAACACTATTTTTCCCACAACTCAAGTCGCCATACTCACTTTGTTCGATCGGGGCAATGAAAACAATAATTCACTTCCCCAATTGGGGATTGAACTCACAACCTTTAATGTAATGTATGCGTAATGTAATAGTACAAATTACGCCTCTCACACGCCAAGAGAGTCCAAAGCATTGCCCTGTTACATAGTTATTATTAGAATAGATTAGCAAGTGGAAAATAAAGCCCACGTAATCCAGGCACAAGGGAATTAGCTGGACTAGAATAGGGTTTTAATTGCTATATTTGTTTAAATTTACATTATTGTGCAAATAACGTAAATTGTGTTTCAGGTGAGATTTTGGTTATTTTCTTTTGGGTTTAGGAAATTACTGGTAATAATATTATCAAAATATTTTTTTTGATTTTTTTATCTTTGCATACATATCTATTTCCATAGCTATATATGCTTCAACAGATGTTTCCTTTGATGTAATTTTTGAAGCAGAGAAAGGACGAAAATAAATAAAACTCGACCAGAAATGTTTTACGAAAAATCTTTATTTTATGTATAAGCTTATGAAATCAGCTTCACGCTGCATCCCTTTTATAGAACGTGAAAACTAATGTTAAGATACTCATTATATTTATTCTTCTTAGTGGTAATCGAACCCACAACAGTAACCTTCGTAATCAAAATCTAAGATTAAGAAACAGTAATAATCGTTTTCTATATTCTTTGTAAAATAACCTGGAGAACCTCCTACTTGATAACCTCCTCCTTGTTTTGAAAGTCATTTAAAAAAAGGCAGACAAGACAATATTTTTAATTAAATATATAATTAAATATAATATAATTTAAAAAAAGACAATATTTTTAATGTTTTATATAATAAAACATTAAAAATATTTTGTCTTTGCATTTAGTATTTTTGACTGAAAGTGATAGAGGGACACTTACAAAGAATAATAAAAAGCAAAGCTTGTCTGCCTTTTTTTAAATGACTTTCAAAACAAGGAGGAGGTTATCAAGTAGGAGGTTCTCCAGGTTATTTTACAAAGAATAATATATATCCTTACCCAAATCAATAATTTAACATTTAAAGCTGTTTCTGAACTAGTAAATTAAATAAGTCATTGATATCAACACAAATGTAATTGTAAATCAATTCTGTTCACTAAATAAAAATCATGTAGTTGAAGCGGGCGAAGCCGCTGGCAGGCCGCGATAATGTTATAATATACTATGCATGTTTCCTAGTATTTAAAAGTATATATAGATAGGACAGTTGTTCTAAGTTTACAGTGAAAACTCTAAACATATTATGTAAATAAACTAGCAAATTAATCAAGGCACCACCTTAATTAATTTCTGTTAGAAGTAAATTCTTTCGCGGTTTTACACAGTGTTGTTTATTTTAAAAGAAAATTCTTCTAAGCATTTTTATAGCAGCTTTACTAATTAAATGTTATTTTCAGCGCTTTTCATGTTACATAGCCAATTATGTTTTACGCCTACATTAATAGTTTGTGCTATATGTAACAGAATAAATGACCGTAGTGTTTTTCAATGTATAATGGCATAATAGCATGCAAAACGCAGGTTACGTGTTCGATTCCCACTTAGGAAATAAAGTATTCAATATTTTCCTTCTGCAGCTGCGCCAATCGACATGCAATCTCACCAGAATTCAGCTGAAAGGGAAATAGTGTCTTAAAACTAGGCTCTGCTTCCTTTGTCTACCGTGATACAGCTTGTGGGGAGATGAAAATTAAAAATAAATTAATTTAAATTGTCTGTCTGTGATTGTTAAAATAATCATTCTTTTCAAGTGCATTTAGATATTTACACGATACTAAAACATAAACAAACATATTTTTTTATCTGGCTGTCTTTCTGTTAGTCCCGGCTAATCTGCGGAATAGTTGAATCGAATTTCATAGGACTTTAATATGTTGTGGTGCCACATACATATATGCAAATTTATATCCCGGAATTTCCGCGGAAAAGAGATTTACGTGGGAAGTATCTTTCTTTTTGAGCATTATACAAACGCATTCATACATATATTGTATATTATTTGAAAAGACATTATTTTAAAATAATTATAGTTTTTTGAAGTCATAAAAGCAGGAATTTAAGCCTGAGCCTGCGAAAGCGACGCGACGAGGAATAGATTCCTGCTAAAGACTTTAAGAGCCAAAGCTTGGCGTTGAGTTGAACGGAAGTGTCAGAGTGGGGGATCAAAGTTTCTTAATACTAAGTTCCCAGGTTCCCTTTACCAGTCCTGCTATATATGGGATACAGTGTAAACCTAAAAAGATATAATTTCACGCAAAAAAACAAAATCTCACGCAAAACACAAAATATGTTATAACCAAATAATTTTTAATATCTAAATAAAAATCTCAATGCACATCACATTCAAGTAACAACGTAAAATATAAAACGGATGAAAACGAGCAAATCCCACAAAAGTATACTTCACGAGACAATGGCTATTATTTTCGAGGTGCCCTTTAAAACACCTCTGAAATCGTAAAAACCGAGTAAATGAGATGTGAACCGCGCGATTCCAGTCTGACAATTTGGCTAAATGACGGCGGTTTAAAGGCTGATGTCTAACTTAGATGGCTGTAGGCGAGGTTAGTTTGTTGTGCTTAATATCGACGTAACTTTTATATGTTAACTATATATGTAAGAGTATATGATATAGGGAATTATTATTATTTTTTTGAACATGAGGTTAATGCTGTTAGCCCTATTGGCTTTTGCAGCGACACCGGTTGGGTGGGGCAGAGGGTATTCAGTCCCTGAACAAATGCAAACACTAAGTGGCTGCCTGTGAGGAAGTCGACGACTGTAAGGGCACCCCCTGCGGGATTCGAACCTCGGCTTGTGGCCATCGAGCGGGCTGGGAATAGTGAATTGTTTGATTGATTTTATTTTAATTCCAAATTTTGTGCGAAATTATTACTTTGACTTACAATTTATATATTAAGTAATTGAAGTATGAGTACTACTGTTACTTTCATAGAAAACTCCTATTAATCCGTAACGTCCTACAATTAGTGCCCCTGGTCAGTTTGAAAAATAATATGCAAACAGCGATTTTATGGCTTTATTGATAAATAGAAGTTGTCTTACCCCAAAAAGTAGCGTCACAATAAATATATATATTTATTTTTAACATTTCTAAATGACATTTTTTAATATTTATAATAAATTTAATAGTCTCATTATATATAAAAAAATCAGCTTCACACTGTACACAGCCGCACACAGCAGGGTAGGCAGAGGGAAACTAATGTTAAGACACTCCGTTCCCCACTTTCTGCCGAATTCTGGAGGCATTGCGTGTTGAGTGACAGAACTCAACGCCGCGCATTGCCTCGATACCAGAGCGAAAAAATGGAACTATAAACGTAAATAAATATTTCACTTCCTCGAGTGGGGATCGAACCCACAACCGTCGCTTTTCAGTCACATCATTGAGCCACTGCGCCACGGCGGCCTCGGATTTATAATTATTAATAATCATCAAACGACTATCAATTATATATATTTTACTTATTGCAATCTTTTCTAGTAAAGTAGAGAAATTCCTCATAATACGTTTAATCGTCATTATGAAACATTCTTTTAGTTCCACGCTCGTCCCCACTTGACCTTCTTGACATTGCAGTCTAATTGCATACTTGCCACTTAAAATCTTCACTTCTATCTTCTGTCTTGCTTTGAAAAGGCAGCGATTACGGACTAGTGAATTCACAGCGAATGAAATGAAAAAAAATGTCTGAAAAAATATGTTTTTGTCTTCTAGAAATGCTATTTTAGAAGTATTGTTTTTTTTATTTAAAATAGTTGCGTGGCATCCGTTTCCCTGCAATTTAATCAATTAAGCAACAAAATTTTATATATATTAAAAGAGTCTGCAGTTTAGTTTTGATTTACAATTAGCGATAACATTACAATCCATGAAGAGAGACTGTTTTATCATAAACTGCTATGTAATTTTACCTTAAGAAAATTGAGATAAGAGATTTTGAAATATTAAAAAAAAATCTATACAACTCATCTATAAAGTACAAAAATATATAAAATAAGATTACATAGTTAAAATGGATGTATAATATATTTTCATATCCTTATACACTGTGCAGATAGTCTGCCTATACGCGGAATGGTAGCATGAATGCGCGCTACGCGTTTCTCATGCATCTCAATGCCGTTCGAGCAAAAATCGAGGCAGCTTGTCACCTGTAGAAGCTATGAGACAAATTCTTAAACTTTTATACTGATAATATGTATTCTATACATATTGTGATAATATTTTTAAATATCCAAATAGTATTCTTCAAAAATATATTTTTTAGGCCTGTGAGGCTGTCGTGGAGCAGGGGCACAAGGTTGTCACTGTAACAGGACGGTTGTGGGTTCGAGGAAGTGAAATATTTCTTTACGCTTATATTTCCATTTCCTCTCTCTGATATTGAGGCAAAGCGCGGCGTTGAATTCTGCCACTTAACACGCAATGCTTACAGAATTTGACAGAAAGTGGGGAACGGAGTGTCTTAACACTATGTTCCCTCTGCCTACCTGAAGCTGATTTAATTTTTTTTAAGTCATATACCTAAGTGCAAATAAATATATTTATAGTTATTATTTGATTAGGTTAATATTAAGAATACATTCACGTGTCAAAATGGTTAAAAAGCGAGGTACAGCTGTAGCATTAATTTGTTAATTTTTGCTTACAAAACTTTGGCTAAAAGTTAAAGTTAGAATGTACAAACTCAAATTTTGAGGGCAAAAAGTCAAAACAAAAATTCAGTCAACCCTCATTTGCCGTGTCCAAAGTTTCTGCCATCAATTCCATGTAAAAAGGGGTCTTGTAACCCCTGAATTTTAGGAGTATTCTGCCAGCAACCCACATTAGAGCTCAGATGTTGTCGCAGGCCGAATAATTTCTTAATCAACTCACCTTTGTTTACGCTAATTGTGTCATTTGCCATTCTATTTGGGCTCAGCTACAAACGGAATTCCAAAAAACATTGCCTTGTAAATGGTTTGCAAACATGTATGGAAATTTATTTTCAGATTTACCCTCACTGCAGCTTTGTCACATTATTTATGTATAACGCGAGAAGCGTCACCTTAATTGTTGTACAATGTACGCGGAGTTATTGGATATTTATATATGAATTTTCCAATTGCATTTTTAATCCGCTGCTAAATAACGGACTGTATGTGAAATATGTTGCTTTTAATTTTTATTGGACAATGATATCTATAACAAATGACATTACTGATAACGTTTATAGCATTTCTGTTCTAAATTATATTTATTTATTCTATAATTTTATGTAAAGATATGACATTCATATTGATGCAATTTTGCAAATTCCCTTAGCAACATGTAGAGCTATGTAAGGATTCTATAATAATAATCAGAAAGCAGAAAGCTTTAGCTTTTACCCAAAATTTAATAGACTATTTTCTAAACAAGTATTTTATGAAATTGCACACATATTCTAAGCTAAAATTTACTTCAAAATTTGATGGTAGCATTTTCGAAGCACGAGCGATATGGACTAATGAGTCTATTAACGTTATAACAACGTTACTCTTGTTGCAGGCTCGGCGCATTACGGCGAGGACAGTGTGGGCTCGTTTCCATACTTCGAGTACAACGTCCCTAGGAATGTGACGACTGTGGTCGGGCAGACCGCGTTCTTGCATTGTAGGGTTGAACAGCTCGGCGATAAAGCGGTAAGTAAACTATTTTTGTTTTGTTAAATTTTATTGTTAATAATTAATCTTTTTAAAGAATTAAATAAGATTTTTTATCATCAGCTTAACGCTTTATCCCGCATACAGCAGTGTAGACAGAGGAAACTTATTGTTGATACACTCCGTTCCCCAGTTTCTGCCGAATTGTGGAGACATTGGGTTGAGTGGCAGAACAGAGTCTCGACACCAGAGCGAAGAAATGGAAATATAAACTTACATAAATATTTCACTTCCTCGAGTAAATTGATTGAACCTACAACAATCATATTACAGTCTAACCCTTGTGCCGCTGCGCCACGACGGCATTTTATTCTTAACACATTAAAGTTCATATTTTGAATACAAAACAATATCTGGATAGTTTTACGAAACAAAGTGTAATAGATTAATTCTAAAGAAATATTTACGTTCATAATGTATTCAAAGCTGCCATTGAAACAGCTATAGGTAGGTTTATTATTTTAGCACACGGTGACGGTCGAAAATAGCTCATGATCAATACTCAAGTATTCATAGATGGTAATTTATAAAGCAAAGGAATTTGGTCCCTTACATTGTACAATATACCTAATATAAAGGAATGAATGTTATTTGTGAATATGTATATAGATATATAAGAAAGTATGGATGTACATATATGTAATTGAAGTGAGTCGTAGCGTACGGTCACTAAGTGTCACTGTAAAATCGACTAGCTGTGGGTTCGATCCCCACTCGAGGAAATAAAGTTATTATTTAAATTTATATTTCCGTTTCTTCGCTCTAGTGATGAGGCAAAGCGGGGCGTTAATGTTCCGCCACTCACGGTATGAATCGGAATTTGGCGGGAAGTAGGAAACGGCGTGTCTTAACACAAGGTTCCCTCTGCCTACTCTGCTGTGTGCGGGATGTGTTGATAATGATTTTGGTACTGCAATCTAATTCCCCTGCCCTCCTCATTATGAAGGAAAAGCGTACAAGCGTTATTTCAATTATTATACTAAAATATATCGTCAAATTTAATATGAGAATAAAATCTACTTAATTTACAAACTATGAAAAATATATAGAATATCAGAAATGTCGTAACATTTCAACTAAAAAGGGTACGTGTCCTAAACAAACAAAGCATATCACTTTTTCTCTTTAGTGATAGGAAAAAAGGAAAAATAGGAAGTTCGAAATATAATAGCATAATATCAATGGCTATTTTCTTTTAAAAATAGCTTTTGTTATCATGTTGGTTAATTTACTTCGCATTGTAATGACAAGAAAAAAACATTACAAACTTATATCTGTAGTACATTTCATAACAAATAAATGAATATGTATGCAAAATTAAATTTGTCAATTTTTATAAATTATACTTATCGTTGATCTACAATCGTGAAATTGGTACGGAACCCTCGATGGGCGAGTCCGATTTGCACTTAACTGGTTGTACTTATTCCTTTACATATTTCTCGCATATAGGAAGGTTATTAGTGAGAATTTATTTTTACGTCTATTTAGATTTTTTTATAATTCGCAAACAAACTAACTAAACAACTAAAATAGACATATACATTTTTAGCTTCTTTCTAGATCTAGATATATAGCAATTATATATATTATTTAAATTTTTCTCAATCGTAATAGGTTGTTCGTTTCGTTCACTCGTTTACATATATAATGAGAATGAGCGTGAGTTTTTAATATTGTATAAGAAATTATGATGTCAATAAAGTGGACTGAGTGCTTTGTTTTCAACCTCGCTTCAGCAACGGATGAAAATACAAAGGCGTTCTATTTGAAGTTTAAACTTTATTTAGTAATTTAGAATATGATTAAAAAATTAATCTAGGCCATCGTGGCGCAGCGGTACAAAAGTGTAACCTCGTGCGCTGCAAAATCCACTGGTTGTGGGTTCGATCCCAACTCGAAGAAGTGAAATATTTATTTAAGTGTATTTCCATTTTTTTCGCTCTGGTGCAGAGGCAAAGCGCGGAGTGTCTTAACACTAGGTTTCCTCTGTGTACCCTGGTATGTGCGGGATACAGCGTGAAAGTAAAAAAATAAAAATTATCTACGATTGTATTATTGACAAGTGTTCAGTATAATAGTATTGTTGAGAGCATTTCCTTAATTATTTAATTTACAAAATCCTACTTATTATTAACTGATTTAAATTTGAAAATTTGTGGGGATGGATGTTTGTTCCACTTTCAATAAAAACGTACAACGTTCACTTAAAACTACTGAACGGATTTAGATGAAACTTTATAGCAATATCATATATACATCAGGTTAAGACAAAGGCTTCGATATAATAACATAACAATACTTTTAAGCGGAGGAAGCAACGTTTGACTCGCTAGTTTCTAATAACTACCTACATAGTTCCTAACTAGGGGACTTTGCCTTTTGCTCTCTACACTGAAATATCTTATCAAAATTTTCTTTCTGTGTCTCTGTCCTGTACTCCAGCAAAAATAATATAATCACTATATTACAGTCAATTTGCATAGAAATGTCAATATTGTTTGTCCTACAGAAAGCTATGGGCTCGGAAAAGTCTGCTGAGAAGAAACTCAAATAATATTTTCTTATGAAAAATAATACATGTAATAATTTCTGTACATAATAAGGAAATTAATAACTATGATAAGAAAATTTGATCCAATAACAAGATAAAAAGAAGTACGAACCAAATGCCTAGTGTTGTACTATCAGAAAAATGTAACATGTACAAATGAAAAATATATATGTTACTAAAAACTAAAGTTTCAGCTTATTTAATTAAATGGTTTTAAAATCAATTTAATCGAACAAAATACTTTACAATCATATCATTATTTTATGTGTGAACCGATTGAAATATGTCAATAAACACTAAATGTCTAAGAAAGTAACAGTGTGCCAAAGTATGATTGTAAGGACTACATTTGAATTTGTTGAAACGTTACATTATGATCGGAAAACAGACACAAAAAAAACATTGTTTTGGGTTCCATCACAATGGTCAATGCCACTAATATTATTTTTTCTTATATATTATTCTTTATTGCATTTTAAAAGACATAAAAGTAACACAAAATTAAAATTTTAGTTGACAATAGTGGGCTTATATCTGAGAGAATATAGAGAGTTATATTATATCTTTCAAGTACAGATATCGATCAGTTACAATATTATTATAAATATATAGATGTAACTTAATAGTTATTTAAAAGATACTGACGACATTTAGATATTGATGACAAACAAAGACGCTACAATAGTTTATCTGTACGTAAGTAGGTAGGAGTTTCCGCTCCACTTCCTGCCGGTGAAAGAACGGTCATTACCCGACGATTATATCGCAACAAAAATACTATGCTAAAATATATTATGAGATGAAAGATAATCTTGGTTTTAATTTAGATATAATAAAGATATATTTTAATGTCGCTGAAAATTATATATATATTATATGAAAACTATGTAATTTTTACTTAAATTGCAGCTTGTGTGTTATTCTGATGAATATTACTGTAAAGTTTTATCAAAATCAGTTCAGTACTATTAAAGTGGAACAAACATCCATCCTCACAAACTTTCACATTTAAAATATTAGTAGGATAAAACTATTTATTTGATACACACACACATATTCGTAACATGAAACATATACAATACTACCAAAAATCTTCAAAGAAAAATCAAAGACAATTTTTGTAATTGTTACAGGTATCATGGATAAGAAAACGAGATCTTCACATATTAACGGCCGGAATTCTAACTTACACATCAGACCAAAGATTTCAGGTAAAAAACGCTATAATTATGAGTTACAGAGAAAGTCAATTGATTTCACTCTCTCATTCTTCTTTTAGGAAAACTTTAGAACATAATTTCTTTTTTACCGTACTTCCTTCTTCACGTGTTCTCCATACAATGTGACATAAGTTAAGTGATTAGTGTTCAACTGACACATTCATAACACAAAAATCAAAGAATAGAACAACA
>DWGR01003520.1:0-12081 GCA_018247715.1 Heliconius burneyi | reverse complement strand
CATTCGAGCAGATAAAATATTTGTTTAAATTTATATTTCCATTTCTTCGCTCCAGTGTCTAGATGAAGCGCGGCGTTGAGCCCTGTCACTCAATACACAATGCCTCTAGAATTCAGTAGAAAATGGGGAACGGAGTGTCTTAGCACAAGGTTTCCTCTGCTTGCTGTGTACGGGTTACAGCGTGAATCTGATGATATATAAAGATTTAAAAAATGATAAATGGAGCCTAGTTGCGGCAGGTTGCCACGTTTTGCCTTATTGAAAATCGAACCCACAACCGTTGCGTTTTCAGTCGCACCCTTGTGTTTCTGCCCCACGATGTCTCTAATTTTTTTATTTCTAATTTCTTCTTCAATCTGTTTCCATTTTTACGCCGACCGAGGCATCGCATCTTGCGTGGCCAAACACACCACCACGCTTTGCCTTGTTACCAGAGCCAAGAAATGAAAATGTTATAAGTTTCATTACCCCAAGTTACAATCAAACCCGCAACCGTCGCGTCTACAGTCTCACTCTCGTGCCACTTCGCCATGACTACCTCAAAACGTATATTTTAATTTAGCCTTCATTTATTTATTATAATATAAATAATAATTAAACTATTTTGCAAATGAAAGCTAATTACAAAGTCAAATTATATGAAATTACGAGGAAATGTCACATCAACAAAATAACGAACGTTTAGAGTGGCTGGTGTTCACTGTTCTATACTGGATAAATACAAATTTGCATTACCTCTATAAATGGGATTAGATTTAATATAGGGTTTTAGATCAAATATCATTCAATTTGAAATGCAATTTGGCTGTCTATTCTAGTGATTGATTTTAGACTTCTATCATATTATATAGAGAAAGCCCTATTAACTGTATCTATACTTATACGTTCCGGGCGAAATGTGTGTCGAAAATTGGGTTCAAAGAATCGATCGCTGTCAACGGGCTCGTGGTAGTCATATGACCAAAATCAAATTTTATTCTTAAAATGTAATGCTTGCACTACACTCACAATAAATCCAAACTAAACATCTCAAATATTTATATATTTTACTAATAGATAAAATTGTTATGTCCTTAATTGAAAACCCCATATTAAAGGTGAAATACTAATATATATAGTGGACTAATCTTCGTCTTGAATGTCGTCTATATTAATATCATAAAGCTGGATAATTTGATTGCTTAAGACTATTAGAGATTAGAGGCCAGTCGTGGCGCAGGAGCACAAATGTGCGACTGTTAGCGCGACTGGTTGTGGACTCGATTCCTAATCGAAGAAATGAAATATTTAATATTAACATTTTCTAGCCTTGGTAACGAGGCTAGGCGCAGCGTTAAGGTCTGCGACTTAACAGCAATGCCTCCAAAATTCGGTGCAAAGTGGAGAACGGAAATGACTTAATGGAAATGGAGTTTCTTAACACTAGATCCCTACGTTTCCTCAACCTACCCTGCCATACACAATTCAGCGGGGAATGTGAAAGTGGAGAACGGAAGTGTCTTAACGGGAATGCAGTGTCTTAACATTAGGTTCCCAGGTGCCCCCTACCTACCCTACTATATGTAGCGTGTAGCTGAAAAAAATCTCTAAGCAAATAAACTTAAGAATAAAGTATCTAACATTTTATATATATTGGTTTTAAATGGGTTCCGCGCTGAGTAATGTCTGCGCGCGCCCTTAGATAGCGCCTCAATTTATCTCTCTAAATGCGTAATAAGTCAAAGCAACTTGAAATTGAAACGTCTTTCTGACCTTTGGATTGACTCTCTAACGTATTTGAGTGGATAATTGTATTTTTTATACACACAAGAAAATAAATAATTATAAAAAGTCATATAATTTAATAAATATTTGTTTTTCGGATTTTTTTAACTTCACGCAGTATCTCGCATATAGCAGGGTAGGCAGAGTGAACTTGAAACCTTTTGTTAAGACATTCTGTTCCCATTAAATCACTATTGTCCTCCACTTTCCGCTGAATTCTGAACGTGAATTACGGCGGAACTCAACGCCGCGTTTTGCGCTGTGCGGTTAGAAAATTCGACGGCAGGTAACAGGTCAAACAGTTGTCCAGAACACTCCCCCTGATAAATGCAGTAAAAATTGTACAGCGAGGAAACATATACGCAAAAACAATGTGTCTATACTTTCACAGATCATTGAGTCCTCAACGACTCGAACGGCTCTACATTGTTTGCGATCATATGAGTCTAGCTGATACCAGGGTGCCTCAGCTTAGAGATGAGAACAGTAAACGATGTGAGGCCGGACCTGGGCCCTAAACTTGGCCGGCTAGGAAGTACGGTCTGGCTCTGCTCGAATTTCCTCAAGTATGGAGCGAACCCATATCCAGTCGCATCTTTGTCGCAGTCCTTTGAACGAAACGAAAACCGTCGCGTTCACGTGTATATTACAGCAATACGAATATTTATTTATTGAATCATTTTCTTATTCCCGCTGTAGCTTGGGGCAGATCAGATCCCTTGTTTTTGTTACAGTGACCCTCGATCGGTATAGCCGAGAAAAAATGCTAAGTGCCTGCCTTTATGTGGGTATAATAGAAAATATATAGATAGCATAGTTCCAACGTATACTTTTGCTAGCGTTGAGAATTTTAAATAACATATTTACTATGTAAATGTTTTGATACGCTTCGTCTATATTGTGTTTTCCATTTTGAAATTAGCTCGTGGTTTGTTTAGTGGTATGTAAGTAAAAAAGAAATGTCAACATGTTGCTATATTGGATAATGAACATGTAATATCTATTCGAGTATTTATTGATATAGACTTTTAAGGGAATCTGGTGAAAAAATATTTCTTTATATTGTTCATTGAGTGGCGAAATCTATCGCCGCATATAGTAAAAGCAACAAGCGTGTGAATGTTAACGCGACGGTTGTGGGTTCGATTGCGACTTGGAGAAATATTTAACATTTTCATTTCTTCGGTCTGGTAATAAGCCAAGGCAGGGCGTTGAGTTCCATCACTCGAATACCTCTAAAATTTGTTACAATATGGGGAGATCAATGTTTTAACACTAAGGTCCTGCTGCCTTTTCTTACTATATGCGGGATGCAACGTTAAAATGAAAGAAAGAAAAAAAAAATGATACAAAAAACGCTTGGTGAGTTTTGCAACTCAACAAATAATGTCTTCAAAATTTGGTAGAAAGAGGAAAATGGAGTGTCCTAACACATGGTTTTCTCTGCCTCTGCTACCCTTTTGCTATGAAAAAAAAAAATATATATTTTTATTTAATTATTATATATCTTATATTCTCCAAAAAACGTGTCAAAAAATATATTCCTATAATAACAAATTTTCATATAAATAACTCCATCCGCATACTAATATAGACATATGCAGATATATTGAATGAAGAAATGTGTATTTTTCATGTTCACAAAATTACAATCTTAACTCTTATATATGAACGTATAAAAAGCATCGTAAGCTCTCATAAAACTTTCTAAATTCAACGATATTGAGTTAGTGTCTTCTGGGAAATATAACAAGTGGGAACGGAAAAAGTGAAGTACAAGTGTGGGTGTAACTTTTACAGTGATAAAGTTTTACTATGCATGGATTAGCTCGATTTGGATGAAATTTCAGTCTGATAAAGATAAATTTCTTTTCTTTTTTCTCGAAAAAATTAGAATTGTTGGCTTTTATCCCACTTCATAGTAAGATCCGTTTACCACATTCCACAGAATACCCGAGGCATTTCGTATTGAGTGACGGAACTTAACGCCGTGCTTTGCCTCGTTTTTAGCGCAAAGAAATGAAAATATTAAGTACATCATTCCTCTGAGTGGAAATTGAATCTTCAATCGTCATCAAAAAAAGGATCATCAAAATCCGTTCACCCCGTCCAAAGCTCTGAGGTAACAAACATAAAAAATACAGTCGAATTGATAACCGCTTCCTTTAACAAAGTCGGTTAAAAATAAATATAGGTTATTCGTGATATATTCAAAATAAAAAAAACAAATTTGTTTGATCCATTTAGATATTAATATATCTGAATGCTGAAGTATGTTGAAAAAATTTAAGAGTACCCTCAAAAATATGATTGGAGATAAAAATTACGAGATACATTACATATTTGGGCCGTATTTGAGTGCGGTATCCTGTACGGGGTCAAGGGTCCTTACTGGGGGCTCAGCGTAATCAAACTCTCGAAACTCAAATTCAACTGTATCTTCTTGATTAGACTTAAAATAATTAATATAATTATAATTTGTTAGAGAAGGGTTCTCCAGCTTCTTCAATTTAGAGTTTGGCGTAGAAAAGATTTTTTTTAACGTTGTGTAGTACATGCAACTATGATATTCTGCCAGTCGCGGTACAGGGAGAAACGAGTGATTATAGACGCAACGGGAATGAAACATTTAAAAATTAAATTTAATACAACCACGGCGTTAAATTCCGCCACTCAACGCACTATGTCTCGAAGATTTGGAAGGTGAGGAAACAGCTGTCAAAATAAGAAACCATACACAAACATAAATTGAATTTGAAGGTAAATCCACCGTGATACATCAAGCCTTCGCCAATAGCGGCAGAATGCTACAGCATCCATCTTGTTCATATATAAGACAAAGCAATTAGAATTAACGTGTTTTAATCAATCTGATGGCTGGATCGTTTAACATGACGCTGCAGCCGCGTCGTGCACATTATATAGGCAATAACGATTTACGTAAGCGTTATACGCTATATGTTTATTGGTTACTAGCGATCCCCTCGCGGCTTCGCCCGCTTGATTACATAATGATTGATTTACAAATCTAAATTGCTTTCGTTTTTAAATAGTAAAAGCATTTTAAGCATAATGTCTATACTTATATTGAAAAGTTTCAACCAATTCAATAGAACAGTCACTTATACATTTTTTGTGGCATAATATTTTTAAAATAGTATATTTTTGTGTTTATAAAGATATTAACATAGAGCAACAGTAAATTTTAAAAGAAGCTTGCCAAATTACAATATTGGAAAAAGCAATTAAACGCACAGACAAAATGACAAAAAATTGTTTGTGGTTTTATTACCTTATTTAATATCTCTAATAACGTTTTTCTTATATATCATCCACGTACAGACACTAATCCGTTACGATTTTATTATAAGTCGATATAGATTATCCATGCCTCGTCGCTAAAAGCTAAATATATGTATTCAAATAAATTCCTATTGCACGGTCCCATTTGTACGTAGGTAACATATAATGCTGTATGGAACTGGAAACGAATGGTGGTGCGTGTGGCCGATCACAGTGCAGTGTTTGAATAGCTTGTTTGTGTTTTTAGATTTTTGTGTTGAAATTATTAATTGGAAATCGAAAAAAATATATAGAGCTTATGTTGTTTTTTGAATAAAAGTCAGCTTCACGCTGTATCCCGCACATAGCAGGGTAGGTAAGGAGAGCCTCGTGTTAAGACACTCTGTTCCCCATTTTCTGCAGCATTCTGGAGGTATTGCGTGTTAAGTGGTTGCCTCAACATCAGAGTGAAGAAATGGAAATTTAAACGTAAATAAATATTTCTTCTGCCTACCCTGCTGTGTGCGGTATACAACATGAGGCTGATTATTTCATCACATTGTATCCCGCACGTGGCAGGGTAACCATCCCTATTATTTGATGTGCACCTTTAAATCGACAATAAAATGGGAGAGGTTTGATGAATATATCTTTATTATTTTTTACTATCATAGATACTAGGCGATGTATCGAACCTGGAAAACGGAGATCACAGTATCTTAACACCAAGTTCTTTCTATCCTGCTATTTGCGGGATACGGCGTGAAGCTGAAAAAAAAGTCGATAACATATTTTTAATTAAAATAGTTCAGTTTGCCAGGGACAGTACATTGTAAGCGATAAAGACAAGATTGGAAACAATAAAAGTTTGTCTTTAAAGTAAAGAAATCTCCAGTCGAGTCTTAGAGCTTGTGTAACGTCTTCATCGTTGTTTGTGTTTTATTTATTTTAAAAGTATATTAGTCTTGTGTTAGTTATAATTTTGTGTTTAAAGTTTATAAATAAAGGACCGTCGTGGCGCGGCGGCACAAGGGTGTGACTGTAACGCGACGGTTGTGGGTTCGATCCCCACTTGAGGAAATGAAATATTTAATTACATTTATATTTTCATTTCTTCGCTCTGGTGTCTAGGCAATGAGCGCCGTTGAGTTCCGCCATTAAACACGCAATGCCTACAGAATTCGGCAGAAAATGGGGCACGGAGTATCTTATCACTAGGTTCTATCTGCCTCTCCTGCTGTGTGTGGGATACAGCGTGAAGCTGATTTTTTTTATGAATAAAGGAGTTTTTTCTGTCGGAGGCTATTGCACGTTCATGATATTATATGTTGATTTACGGCAGGCGAAACTAAACGCTGTAATTTGTCTTGCTATCCGAGTGAGAAAATAATTCATTAGATGCACCACTATTGAATCTAGAAAAATGGCCAGTGCGTATGGAACGGAGTGCTGTGAGGTACAGCGGCTGATGACAAAAATAACACAATTTAAATGCGTCGATTATGTTCGTTGGTTACTGGTTCAATTTGATTTCGGGGAAATGTTTTTTGGGTAAGATGGAATGCTGTAACAAGTGTAGTTATGGGAATTACTTTGCATGGAGCTTATGGTATAATCTGAAAATGTTCCTACATTAACTTCTAAACTGCTAAGACAAGGATGAGTAGTACTTGATAGGGGAGACTATTATTAAGGTAAGTTTATAATTGTAAAATTTTTATATAATAAAATTATATGATTTTAATATGAGGAGGCCAGTCGTAATGCAGGAGCATAAGGGTGTGACTGTAGACGCAAGTTGGATTCACACTCGACGAAATAAAATAAATAGTATTTACATTTCTTTGTTCTAGGGTCGAAAGGTGGCGTTGAGTTCCGTCACTCAACACGCAAAGCCTCCAGGATTCGAAGGAAAATGGTAATATAGTGTGAAACTATTTCCTCATATTTTCATATATACGTACGTAATTAAATTTGTTCAGAATATTTTGATCGAATTTTTTTTATTAATAATACAGGCATTATAGCCTGTATTATTAATAAAAAAAATTCAAACATATCATGTTGCTCTAAATTAGAGATTTTACTAGTTTATACCATATATAAATAATCTGACAACATCTAAGAACATTGCCAAGGAGCTTTGACAAATTTCTTAGAAGCCATTTCCACGTAGCTTAGAAAATACTGGGTATAACATTAAGGACGTACTCGTATGTAGATACCTTGTTTAGTGAACATGGAAAATTCACATTTGTGTAAATATACTAATATGTATGTAAGTTATTGATGTAGTGTATGGGTGATGGTATATATCTGACTGCAGTTAATGGCTACGAGCTTGAATCGTAGTCAGTAGAAATTTCGTTTGTTTTAGGCGTCGTCACGCAGGGATACAAGGTTGCGACTGAAAGCCAGAAGACTGTAGGTTTGATTTCCACATTTTCTTTTTATTTCATCTTCAAGTGGGCAACTAAACTCGATTTTAAGTTACGATTCTATCTTTCTAGATATCGATTCAAACACGTCATTTCAGATATTACTATTAATATCTGAGTCGTGGGTTTGAATCGATTTTTATCGTGTTTGATAGTTCATTCAACGACAAATACGTATACACTTTCGATGTAACTTACGCCCCTTAGATTTTTTATAGAAGAAGATACAGACAAGCGTACGTTTTACCTTATGGTAAGTGATCACCGCCGCCCACAACCCTGTATAACACCAGAGGAGCTACATGTGCGCTACCGGCCTTTCAGATGGCATTCATTCATTTGACACTGCGAGTAGTAAATATAACCATATGGAAGAAACCTTACACTATACACAAATTATGACATATACCACCAGTCGTGGCGCAGGGGCACAAAGTGTGCTGCAAAATCGACTGGCTGTGGGTTCGAGCCCCACTCGAGGAAATGAACTATCATATTTATGAAAATATAAAAGCTATGAAGCTTAGCTTTGGTGTCGAGGCAAAGCGAGGCATTGAGTTCAGCGACTCAACACGCGATGCTACCAATATTCGGCGGAAAGTGGGGAACGGAGTGTCTTAGCACTAGGTTCCCTCTGCTTACCCTGCTCTTTGCGGTATACAGCGTGAAGCTTATAACAAAAGAAAAAGAAATACATATATTCATCGTACACAGACCATCGGGTCCAGTCAGATATAACTCAGCTTTATATTATTGTTACTCATACGAGTTCACTATTCTTATTTCATTTTATGCGCTCTCTTAAAAATATTTTACCGAATGATATAAAATCAAAATCGAAATAGTTTTTATCGACAGTCATAAATACAATCCTGCCAAGTGTGAATCGATTATTTTAAATAACGGTTCCGTAGGTTTTTATTGCTTCACGCTGTATCCCGCATAGGCAGAGAGAACTGAGTGTTAATACAGTCATAATTTTAAATATATTGCGTGTTAAGATCTAGATCGAGGAAAATTAAAATTATTCTTTCTTCCAAATAAGATTTGAATCAACAGCCGTCATGTTTGCATTCGGACAATGTGCTGCTACGCCACGTTAACGTTTAAGACAATATTTTAATACTAAGTATTAAGTTAATATAATTATGTATTTTTTTATATTTAATATTTGTTGCCGAATTTAAAAAAAAACACTCTGTTAAAGTCATTGATAATGAAACAACAATACTGTACTCGTTAATACGATTTTATAGGAAAAGTTTACAATGGGCGTTTTTTACTCGCTTTACAAAAAATCACGAACACAAACCAAAGCACTATTAGGCCGTACAATTTCAATTGCTTTTTATTTTTCGATCCATGGAGAAATGGAGATAGTAAATTGTAAATTATATTTTATATTTATAATTTTTAAAAATGACTTAAAATATCAAACAAGGCGGGAATTGAGGCCTTTAGTGGGCACAGGGCACAAGCGACTTTAAGCAAGAAGGTTGTGGGTTAACATATTCAATATTCTCATTTTCTCACTCTGATAACCAAACAACACACAATGCCTTAGTTATTGGATAGTATCTTCACATTAGGTTCCCAGGTTCCATCTGTCTGCACTGTTAGGATACAGTGTGAAGCTAAAAATATATATACTATACTAGATATTACGTGGAAATAACTAGGAATTAATTTTTCATTCATTTAATATATTCCAAGTCCGCGAGGTAGCTCTAACGGCAAGTAGGTACAGTGGCTTACATTGAAATGATTAACGAGATGTAATATAGTCTATAGCCCTTGATGAATGGACCAGTATTGAGAGTCCCTACCACTCAATGAACTATCTATTTAACATCTTAATTTTCTGGTTTCTGGTATGGGGCAAGTTTCACCACTCAGCATGCAATGCCTCTAGAATTCGGCATGTGGAACGGAGTATTTTAGCACAAAATTCCCAGGTCATCCCTGACGATCCAGCTAGTAGTAACAGCAGCTGTGTGTTAAAGCATGAGTCTAAACAAAATAGAGCCAGTAATTTCTGAGATAAGCGCATGCAACCAAACAGACTTTCCAGCTTTACAAAATTAATATAGACGTCTACACTGGGTAGGTACCATTACATTTATTACTTACACAGCAAAATGCTAATTTATCAAGGCTTTAAAAAAATGAAAAAGTTTTTATAATACTCGTGCTTTTCGAGTGCTTTTGAGTGCTGTGAAATGAAATTCTGTTACATTTTAAATTTAATTTGAAAATTGATTTCAATTAAGTAAACTAAAGTTATTATTTTAATTAAAAATACAGAAGGCACAAGGATGTGCCTGTAAAGCGACGGTTGTGTGTTCGATCTTCGTTCTGGTCGAGGCAAAGCGCGGCGTAGAGTTCTGCCTGTCAATACGCAATGCCTCCTGAATTCGGCAGAAAGTGGGGAACGGAGTGTCTTAACACTAGGTTCTTTCTGCCTACCCTGCTGTGTGTGGGATGCAGCGTGAAACTGATTTATTTATTTATATATGTACATGTGTAAATGAAAGTGGGGCATCTATCGGTTTTTATTCTAACCTTTTACATTAACATTTAACTACATATGCCTTTTAATTTCTTTTTACTTGTAATAAAGGTTTCAGCGTATAAAGACGATGGTTAAAGGCTCGATTTCTACTAGGTGGAATTCATGATTTTCATTTCATTGCTCTGGTAAAAATTGCGTGGTGTTGAATTCCACCACTTAGCAGATAATATCTGGAAAATAGGGCGGAGCATAAGAAAAATATTACATGTGAATCAACGTTATTTTTTATTTGAATCAACTTTTTCCACCATTAAAATCTTTTCCAATCTCTCTCTTCATTAATAATTATTTGAAAAGTTAACAAAACTGCTTACTCCGTATTTAGTATCAGCAAGTCTTATCAGACCGATCGCCGGAGCCAATTTAGCGGAACATTTTAATTTTTAATAATCTGGAGCTGCTCATTCTGTTTTATACAAACATGCCGCTGTTTGTTGAACGTTTGCCTTTGTAGAACATTTTTTTAAGAAAAAAATGTTATAATTAAAAAAATATATATTTTTTATTTTTTCATTAAATATTTTTTGTTTTCTTATTTAGAGAGATGGCACTACTTCCAAATGTTAGATGTTTCACTTTTTTAAATATAGTAAGCTACATCAAAGTACACAGCTACTTTAATTATTTATCTAAATATTTGGCGGCGCCTAAAGTGAAGTGAAAGAAAAGAAAAAATCAGCTACACGCTTTCCGCATATAGAAGAATAGGCCTAGCTTTACAAGAAGTACTATACGAGCGATAGATACAACGGGAACCTAATAAAATATCCAGTGGCGGAACACAACTCCGCAAAATGAAATAAAAGTGAACAAAATGAAAAATAAACGGCGCGCGGTGTTTCAAATGTGATAAAGTATTTCGCAATAGCGAGTATTGAATGAAGGCTAATTGCCAGGTCACCCAGAAGGGAGAGTAGAATTCGTGTGCGGAATTTTGAAATATTCACTCACTGAACCAACTTTCAAATATTTAAAAAAATATATTTTTTAATCCTCCATATATATTTGTTTGTATATTTTTCTAGCTTTGCTAAAATTTATCATGGTAGTTTTTGTAAATAGTGGGAAAATTATAAGTTCGGCTGGTTTTTGTTTCCATATAATTCTAACCAATATATGTAACATGTGTATATTTATTATTTTTAGCGATTATGAACTGTAGCCCAGATTTTATATACTCTAGACACTGAAAATAATTATCTTTGGACTCTAGTTCGAATTTCGAGAATTTCTGTCTCGCTCTTGTTCCCTCTACATTACCCCCCATTACCGCCCTAACCGCCTAATTCTCCTACATTAATCACGGAACCTATATGACAAATTCGATTTTTTTACCCTGCATAGCTTTGGGCTGTCGTGCGTTCGTGATTCTGGAGGCATTGCATGCTGAGTGGTGTGACTCAACAAACGCTTTGTCTCGTTACCAGAGAGAGGAAAATGAAAGTATTAAGTAGTTCATATTTTTATTTACAGGCAGTCAGGCAGAGCGTGGTATTGGGTTCCACGAAGTGACTTGCTGTAAATAGATTGTCTTATTATTAGGTTCCCAGGTTCCCTCTGTCTATCATGCTATGTGGAGGATGCAGTGTAAAGCTAAGTATATTGTTTTTATTTGGTGATACATTTGTAAATACTAAAGGTCGTAAGATGTAATGCATATCCTTACAAAAAAAAAACCATGTCTAATGTCAAACATTTCTATTGTAGGTAAAAATTCTCATTCATTATGATTAAGATGGTATATACTCGTACTTATTGAATAGAGACCGTTGTGGTGTAAGGGCAAAGAGTATGCAGACGCAACGGTTGTGGGTCAGTTCCTCATTCGAACCAAAGGAATGAATCATCTTAATTTCCACCAATTTTATTACTTAGTGTTACAGCGAGTTTTTTAACATTTTTTTTTTCGAATTTGACATTAATGCTGTTAGCCTTATTGGCTTCTACAGTGACACCGGTTGGGTAGGGAAGAGGGTACTCTTTCCCTGAGGAATAATCAGGCACTGGATGGCTGCCTGTGTAAAT
>DWGR01003519.1:0-12083 GCA_018247715.1 Heliconius burneyi | reverse complement strand
ACGTCTCACAAACTCCCCAAAGCAATTATGCACAAGAATATTTATTTGAAGAAATCGTCAAAGCACAACAAACAGAGGAGTCTCGACCTAAAGACAATACCACACAGGAACCAGATTTAACGCCAGGCCGTCCCCATAGGAAATATAAATACTGTATTGAAATATCGGAGCTATAATGTGTATCGATATCCTTTATTCGTGGCTAATATTACTTGAACTTTTCCACCCCTTGTTTATATAAGGGTGCTGAAACTATGGCGGGCGCCAGGTGGGAGCTTACAGGTCATGGTATACTGGCCAAGTTAAACGCTCGATGCCTCCGAAGCTACTTATGACTATGAATATTTATAACGTATTAGCCGAACGCCGGTTAAGTTTATGCTTAGAGAAAAATTGTCTTACTTTATTGATGGTTTTTAGTAAAAAACATGTAATATGCAAAGGAAATTACTTTTTGAATTTTAAATTCAAAATAATTGTTTACGATATTTATTTCGTTTCAATTTGTAAGATACGCGTTGATATCTTATATTTCCATTTTTTGTTTCCTGCTATATCCCCTATAAAGAGAGAGAGAGGGATATGTAGAGGTGAGGTAGCCAGGCCTAGGGACGCTCTACATAAAATAATTTTATAGATGTTATAAGTAATTACTTTAACAAACAATATTTTTTTTACTATGCTTTATACAGACAAATGGCCTGTATAAAAGAAATAATGAAGTTCATAAATATATATATATACAAACACTCATGATAAATATATACATCAATTATCAAAAATAAATAGAAATTAATATCCCAGAAAAACATTTTGAGATATGATTTTGTGATAAAGTAAAGATAAGTCTTAAAATTAAATATAACAAGTCTTTGTACAGCTCTTTAGTAACTCTCTTTCAATGACGTAGCCGATTTAATAGTTTTTTTATGTTTTTAATAATAATTACTATTGAAATTTAATAAATTTGAACAAAAATTCCTAATAATATCTCGGTTTCATATCAATAATGCCTTGATTACAGTAGATTAAGATATGAAGTGGGTAGAGGCGCTGTAAATGCAAATTATAAATATTTATATAAAGAGTACAATCTATATTCTAATTCGATAGCTTCCCGCTCGGGTAGTCTACGAAGACACTTCCGATAAATAGGTCGGAAAGTTAACTTTACAATAATGCTATGCATGTGACTAAAATATTTTTGCTATACAAAATAAACAGACACCATTAAGGCTCCGTGAAAATGTATTAAGAGTGAATGTCTGATGCAATATGGGTATTGTTTTGTAGGTTCACGCTTTATCCCGCTCATAGCAGGGTAGAGAGATGTAATCTGGGAAAATAGTGTTAAGATACTGCGTACTCATTAAGACGTTTCTGCTCCCCGTTTTTCGCCAAATTCTGACTTTACCGTATCGAGTTGCGGAACACAACCTCGTGTTTTATATCTTAACCAGAGATAGAAAATGAAAGCACTAAATATTTCTCCCAAGGAGATTGAATCCACAACCATCACGTTTACATTCATTGAAAAAATAACATATTCTTATTTCAACACTAATTCTGGAAAATATTTATATCCTATTTGTATTTCTACATTATGGTAAATTAGGCACGGCGTTTTCATTACCTACATTAGACAGGCAAATAGATTGGTCCCCCACTTTCTTATCACTGAGGGCCAGCATCTTAATTATTTTGGAACAATATCTTCAAGTTTATTCTAAAACTAGTACAGATATATTATAGAATGAAAAGTTCCTTTGGCTGAACGGGCTAATAATAATGGAAATTGAAAAAAATCGTATTGTGAGATAAGTGGTGGGTGGTATATACTCTATGTGAGTTTGGTGCCATGTTTGGTTTAACACCCTTTCTCATTCATAATGCTTAACTAAGTTAGTATTAATAATATAAATACATTTAATAAAATAATACCCAAATCAATATACCAGTCATATTGTAAAATCTATGACTTATCAATAAATAACATTTCCAAACGACACTGCAATCAGCCGTGACGGGTTTCGAATGATTTCCCAAGGGTATCCGATAGAATTTGATTTCATTTTTATTCTTTGTTTGCTTGACATTTTAAACAGTCGATCTAATCTTGTTATATGTATTTTTTTCATGAATTTGTAATTTTAGCTTCGTGCTGTATCCCGTATGTATGTTAGCAAGTTAGATAGAGAGCGCCTAGTGCTAAGACACTACTCCACCGCCGTACTTTCCGCCGAATTCTGGAGGCATAACGGGTTGAGTGGCGAAACTCAACGCTGCGCTTTACCTCGGCCCCGGAGTGAGAAATAAAAATGTTAAATATTTCCAAAAGGAATTGAACCAACAACCTGTCGCCACAATATTTACTATATTGAACTTTCCAAACAAATTCCATAGATTATAAAATGTTCTAAATGAAAATCGTTATTACAAAAATATAATAAAATAGTTTAACAAACATGAAATTAATGTGTGTATAGACATATTTTTTATCGATATATAGATAAATGGGTACAAAGTAAATTAAATCATATGCCATGAATATAAGATTCAATATACTAAATAATGTAAGAGATAAAACCGTGTGGTTTTTTGGATAATCATATCGCTTTGATAGACCTCGATGATAACAGCCAAATATTGAAAATAGATATTTTTTCTTTGCGATAAGTTACGGTCGCGTCAATTATATTATATTATAGTAAAATAAATTAAAATGGATTGGAGGTATTATTGCAACAGTACATTGGGATGGATGTTAAATAACAAAATAATTGTGTTTCTTGGATTACTCTCATTCTGCTTAATGGTTTCTACTTGGGCACTATCGAACCAGAGAAGTCAACTCGACCGAGAGCTCAACGAACTGAAAGACAGTTTGACTACCCCAGCACCGACGACAGCTAGCGGAGAAGCCGATCCTGCCAGTCAACCTGCAACCGATCCTACTAATCAGCCTGCAACTGATCCTACTAATCAGCCTGCAAGTGAATCTACTACTCAACCTACAGATGAAGTTACCACTACATCAGAACCACCTCCAAATCCACCAGAAGAGCCAGATACCAATCAAAACGAAACAGTAAGATTATTAAATTCGTTAAAAGAAAGTAAGCTGTTTGATAAAATATCAGTACCTGTCTAACGTGACCAATTTTATTATTTCCTTCAAATTATTCGATTTTTTCAGCTTTTTCAAGATAGTGCTGCTGTAGCTGTTGCTGTAAAAGTGAGAGTAAAATTGAAAATATAATTATGTTTATTTCTACCTGTCAGAGAAAATAAAAAAAGAAAATACAGTTTCTACAATATTTCCAATTTGTCAACTTATTTTTAGATTTCAATATTTTTACATTGTTTCACAAATAAGCAATTATAAATTGTATGAGGAATTGGATGAGATAATACCAATAATATATTACGTTTTGTAAATGTGAATTATTAGGTTTATATAATAAATAAATAAGTTGTTTTCTACTGTTTTTGTTTTTTTCTATGTACAGATTATATTTTATTAAAGAGAGATTTTATTATTAAAGAGAGCGACTACAATTTACTTTCCACAGATTTATATCCATTGCACGGTTGATGAAGCAACTAAATTTCTTGGCTTATATCAGACCAGTTTAGCTATTTAATATTTGTTTGTCAAATATAGATAATCTACTTTGGATAAATAAGATAATTATAGATAATGAAAAAATTTATACTGTGTATAGTGAATTATATGATATGTCGAAATTTTGTTCTTTAATTATTTACTCTGGATAAGCTAAGCTTGAATTTTACAAAAAGAGACCTGCAATTGTGTACGGAACCCTCGGTGGGTGAGCCCAACTCGCGCTTGTCCAGTTTTTTTTATTTAGTTGTTCTAATGTTTTATTTTTTCATTTTCTTGTTGTCATTTGTTTTGTAAATTTAAAGGCGCATAGTTGAAATCGGCTTTTACAATTACTTTCTGGAAAATTTTTTGAATTGTACACGATTGTAAAAAAAATTATCAGAAATGTTATTTATATATTACGCAAATGTTTAATGTCTATCAGATATCTGGCACATGTGTTATGTTTTTTTTTTACATTCGTTGAGCATTAGACAATGGGCTTATTGAGAGAGAATACCAAAGACGACTGGATGAGTCACAATGAAATATGTAGGAGGCTGAATAGTTTCTAGGGATAGGATATTTTTCAGTTTCTACAATGTAATTTTTATTTTTTTATTAAATATATAATGGATTCTTTACAGCTTATGTCGTTGGCATCCTAATTGTTCATATAATTAATGGCACAAAAATTTTGTACAGACGAATGGCGCAATTTTCAACACAGATAAAAAAATTATATACTTTTTAAGGATCAGTTTCACAGCCGCAATCGAGTGAAACCATATAGTCTGTTTGTAAACAATATATAAAATTATTTCATCATATCAGAACTTATTTACATACAGACCAAAACGAATAGTGTACTATTGAGATAATATGCAAGTATACTAATTAATATACTATTTGCATTGAGTTTGGACTATCTTTAGCTTAGTTTTAGCTTTTAGACGCCCTAAAAATCATATAATGTTCCCTGTACCAAAAATTGTATCTTATGAACGCTTTTTTTGGCGCGACATCTGCGTGGTCTTTTCAGGTTGTAGAGAGCTATACGCCGGTTTCACCATCACGAGGAGCTCGTTTCTCCATTGAAGAGTTAATTTGGTTGAACGTGCTAATATCAGTAACTATTACTTCTAATATTTATTTTGTTGTATCGAGGAAGGCAACAGACAATGTCAGATTATATTAATCACTTCGATGTAATCCACTATAGAGTCAATAAGGTCGGTGCATTTGTACTTGACCATACGGGTCAAGCTCCTGGTAAAAGCTAGTACTAATGCTAGTTCTAACTAAAAGACAGTATATACATTTTTTTTTAAATATTAGAGTTAGGCAGAGGGAATCCTGGGAATCTAGTGTTATTACTCTTCAATTCTCCATTTTCCGATGAGTTTTAAAATCAGGACTATACCAACCATGTTGTCAAGTATCCACAATCATAGTAAATGATTTGAACAGATAGGACCAAGGCTACGTGTTACGTTGCCATTAGACTAGATAACAGAATTACAAGCCTACGTGGCTTCTACAGCATTTAATGAACTTTTTTGAAGTTATATGAACAATTATTACTAAAAATAAAAACGTTTAACCCATTTAGACCGTGGGACCTATTAATGCGAGGTTGTGGATTCGATTCCCACTCGAGGAAATGAAAATATTTGATATTTTCATTCGGGTGTAGAGGCAAAGGGCAGCATTGAGTTTCGGTACTCAACACGCAATGCCTCCAGAATTCAACAAACAATGGGGAACGGAGTGTCTGATTTTATGTAAAAAAATGTATGAATGTATAAACAGTCAACATATGTAATATTTATTCTACGATAGAATACATGAAAGGTTGATTTTCTAACAAGAGTTTTCAATGAATTTCCACTACATCAGTCAGAAAACGCCCCATTTATAAAACCTCAACGAACTAATTGCTTTCAAAGGTTAGATTAACGTCTTAAGAAGACTTATAACTTACTCTAACTGTAACGAATTTAGTGGCCAACTAGCTTCTAAATGTTATATATAAAATATATATGTATTTCTAGATAACTTTAAATTTCTTGTTTATTTATCTATCTAAAATGACTAACAGACAGAGATTGGCAGAGAAAACTTAGTGTTAAGACACTCTTTTCTCCACGCACGTCTCAATTTTTCAGATACATATTAAGTGTTTTGTTCATGTTTTGTCTTCATGCCAGAAAGCGAAGATGAAAATAGCTTATTCCCCCGAATTGGAATCGAACACACAACCGTCGCTGCTTTTACAGTCAGACGTTGCACCACTACGCCACGAGGCGTCTTATGAAATTGTTAATTTTTTTCAAGGAAAATTTAGTTTAAATAATCCGTATGAATAATAAATAATGATTATAAAGTTGTAGCGGCTTCAATTCCATTAAGTCGGTAATTAGTATTTCCATTCTAACTTTCGTTGGTCAGTCCATTTACGAATCCTCCAACACCGCCTAATGGCTTTCGAAGGTCGGATTAACATCTTAAGAAGTTACTACTTGGACCGAGATACTTCTGTGATCTTATGAAAATGAAAATATTATAAGGATCAGAATTGTACTAGCGTGATACTGATAACGAAGTTTATTGGTTTGATTTCCACTCGAGGAAGTACATAATTAAATGAATTAATTAAAATTCTAATATTTTATAAAGCAAAACCTATTTTTGACACTTTTATATAATAATGAAAGTTAAATTTTAAAACCTTCTTTTAAATTTTATAAATTATAAGAGAACGTTGTGGCCCAACGGCACATTGTCCGATGTGGGTTCGATTCTCACCTGGGGAAATGATATATTTTCATCTTCTCGCTCTAGTGAGAATACAAAGCGTGGCTTTGAGATCCGCCATATCTCGAAAATTGGGTAGGCTCCCTCTGCCCATCCTGCAACAAGCAGGACACAACGTGAAGATAAAAAATATATTAGAAAGTAATAAAAAAAAGGTACATTTAAATAGATAGTGCTGTTTATTGCTTTTATCGGTCATTAATATCTAGAAAATCTAGGTTCCAACTGCGGTCCTAGGAAATGGGTGGAACAATTAGCCTCTATAAAGTGTAATAAAAAACATCGCGAACGAGTGTCGCCTTAAGTATTTTACTGCTGCAGAAAAATTACCTTTATTTTGTACAGTATAAAGTCTAATACCAAATTTTTAAATTTAATTATGTAAGCTCTGGATAAAATTAATTTACTTCGAGTATATCTTGTGTCTTTATTTAAGTGTAGCTTACGTGTTTTAAGTATAAGAATTGGATACTTTAGGGATTTTGGTAACTAATATTTTAGTTGATTTTGACCATATTGTATCAACATGTACGGTACTAGCTTTTGGCCTCGTGGTCATCGAAAAGATTAGCGATGTGATCTGTAGCCTCTATAAATTAAAATAAAAAATCAGCTTCACGCTGTATCCCACACACAACAGGATACGCAGAGGGAACCTTGAGTTAAGACACACTATTCCCCACTTTCTGCCGAATTCTGGAGGCATTGCGTGTGGCAGTGGCACAACTCAATGCCGCGCTTTGCCTCGATACCAGAACGAAGAAATGGAAATATAAACGTATATAAATATTTCACTTCCTCGAATGGAGATCGAACCCACAACCGTCGCGTTACAATCACCCTTGTGAATTCTCGATAAATTGAGTATCCAAAATAGACATAATTTTTCAATTTGAATTTGTAGTTTCTGAGATAAGCGCGTTCGACCAAACACACAATTCAGTTATGTAATATTAGCATAGATGTATACGTTAGATACAGTTGGTAGTACCTATATACTGATCCTCCTTTCAATTTGATTGTTTTTGGTACATTAAGTAATATAAATGTAACTAAATTCAATTTCAAAATTCAAAACCATACCGCCCATACCATAAGTTTCTATTTATTTTTATGTAAATAAGTAATTTACATAAAAATAAATAGAAACTTATGTAAAAGGAAGACATAAATATTTTCTTCAACTCCATTTTATTTCGCTATAATCTAATTCTGCGCTACTTTCCGCTCGCTGAAGCTTCTTACACAATTTTTCAGCTTGACTTTTTCTCCAGTGCGACGCCGCTGGAACAGGACGCCGGGAAAACCGAATTAAATCCACAGAGAAAAACTGGAACGTGTTCTAGCGTAAAATTTTTAAATTATAGCACTAGAGTGAAGCATAATAATGACCTAAACAAAATGTTGTATTGTAATCATTATTTCTATGTTTATTGCTTATTCCATTCAGCTTCAAAGATATTCAGAAGAAACATAGTGTCAAGATATTCCGTTCCCCACTTTTTGCGTGTTGAGTGGCGCGATTCAATGCCGAGATTTTGCTTCGGTGCCAAAACGAAGAAATAAAAATAATGATTCATAATAAGATATTATAACTCATCCCGTCGAATGGGAATCGAACTAACACCCGTCGCGTTACAGTCATATCTTGCATTTATTAATGGTTGTTCCATCGCGACTCGAGGAAGTGAAATATTTATTTTCGTTTATATTTCAATTTCTTCGCTCTGGTGTCGAGGCAAAACACGGCGTTGAGTTCTGCCACTCAACACGCAATGCCTCCAGAATTCGGTAGAAATTGGGGAACAGAGTGTCTTAACACTAGTTTCCCTCTGCCTACCCTGCTGCGTGCGGGATACAGCGTGAAGCTGATTTTTAATTTTTTTTAAATATATACTAAATTTAATATAATAAATAGATAATTTCATATCATTACTTGTTTTTACCAATAAATAAAAAGGATCAAGGATTCGATTCCTGTGTAAGACAAATCGTTATCAATTTGACAGATCAGGAACAGACAAAAAGCATATTAATATCAGACGGAAACTGTGTACCTAATCGATGTTGTAATTACTTGTGAATGATAAATCCTCGTTAAGTAATAGTTGGAACTTTGCATAGTTGATTAGACTTTGGTAGTTAGCTATTGTTGTAGGGGGATAATAAATGTCCAAACATAATTTAAGCTATTAAGCGTAAAATGGAAGATTTTGAAAGCTAATCTTTATTAATAGTTATGTATTGCGAAACTGTATTTTTTTGTCAGCTTCACGCTGTATCCCGCACAAAGCAGGATAGGAAAAGAGAGCCTACTGTTAAGAGAAATCGTTCTTAGCGAGCAAGTGCTTGTTAGTGCACTATTTTCCTAATCTAATAGAATAGAGTACATGTGGTTGTGATAAGGAAACCAAGAAAGGAGAGTTATATTCACCCAAGGTCCTACCGACCGATCGGCCTCCTCTTAAAGTTTGGTAAAATTGAAGAGAAAGTTTTAGTCAACCGTAACAAAATGCAATATGCTTAATGCTTAAAGCTATGGTTTTATACTATAACGCAGTACCTCATGGACCACATTCAAAACAGTCTGACGGAATAAAAACATTATTCATAGTATCCTTGGATATTGTATTATCGCTCCCTGCGTGAGACAATACTTGGCAGCCGACACTAAAACGTAATCTTGCCATCAATAGGTTTCCATATCTTCAAAACCTATGCGAAAACGGAGTTGGAGAAAGATACAACTAAATATTGCGTACAGGGTTCGATAGCTGGATTTTTTTTTAGTTTTTTAGAAAGCGTAAAAGAAATAAGTTAACCTGCATGAGGCGTAGTTTCAAATCTCGCTTTGTTCAAATTTATATACGTAAGTTATAAATATTTTTAGATGTATATGACTTTATTATGTTTTTTATTTACGTTCAAAATAAACAAAAAAAAACCAAACATTGAAAACAAAAATTAAACAATCTTTACTAGATCCCCCCAAGTGAACGCTACAAAGCGATGCTAACCGGCGTGATATTAAATTTTATCATATTACCGTCCATGTCTTTGTTTAACAGACCGTAACTAAAACCTTTACGCGTACTTTTTCTGAATAAAGCCAACGGTGGAATGATATGAGCTTTTCCTTCTTACTGTTAAGAAATTAGGTACATAAAATATATTTTATAATTCAAGGGAACCTGGGAAAAATAGTGTTAATGCACCCTGTTCTCATTGGGACACTTTCGTTTCACGTTCCTAGAATGTACCATGGGCTTGATATGTACTGGAGGTAGTCGACGGAAAGTATTAAATGTCACTAAAGTTTTAACTTTTGTTTGTTGTATTTTACTCTAATAGAAACAATATGTACCGTCTCATTTCTAGCCCAAAATGACGGCCCTAACAAAATGGCGGATTACTTTTTTTTTGCGAAACCCACCTTAAATGGGTAGCCAATGAATGGTCTTGACTAGTATAATATAATTAATATTTTATTATTAATAATATCTTAGTAGTAACAATTTACTACGACGAACCTAGTGTTAAAACACTCTGTTCCCCACTTTCGGCCAATATTCGAGGTTTTACGTAATTAGTGGCGGAAACAACGACGCGCTTTACCGACCAGACTTGCGAAAAAAATCTTTTAAGTAGAAATAGAACCTACAATCGTCGTTTTTACAGTCAGGCCTGCCCACTGCACAATAACCACCTCTATATTGAAATATCTTAACTAATATAATAACATTTCCTATATATATAACTATTGAGTAGCAGTTTACGGCTACTTTACGGTCTTAACATCAAACAACCCTTATTTACTTCGTACGTTTGTATATTACTCAGCATCCTTCTTGTTTAACTTCACCTGTTCCGTGTCTTAGTTTAACTAGTTGTGGTCTATAATAAATATGTGTCTTTAACTTATGTACATATAAATGATGATATGTCATATACATATTTTTATATATTTATTATACAATTGGAACTGACCGCAATGTCTGTCTGTACATGTAAGGTATCTTATTATTTTACATTTATCAAAATTGAAAGACCCAAAACAATGTTTTAATATTTCTGTCGGTTTATCTGTATCTCTGAAACAGGTTGATATATTTTATAAAAAGAAATACAAAAATTTAAGGCAAGGACGGTTTGAGAGTTCAATTTTCAATCGGGGGAATGAATTATATTCACTTTCCTGTCGTGCTAGCAAGATGAAGTTGAGGTGATCGAAAGTGAGACAGAGTGGTGAACTGAGTATCTTAACACTAGAAGAGAATAAAAACGGAGAGCTTCAACACTAAACTCCCTGCTTAAAACTAAAATAGAATACAATACGGACAAAGCAACAGTCAAACACATGCACAGAAACTCGTTTCAAATTACAAGTACTCCGCACAGATCATAAATCACATCTGGATTTACAATTTACCAAACACTGAAAAACCACAATTTTAAAGTATGTACACAGATTTATCTTGATTTTCTTGTTTAAATTATAAAACATTCTTTTTGTGTTCCGCGTGCGGTTTAATTATAGCTGCGGTCCCTTCCTTCAGAGAGATGCATAAAATATCGACAGTAATAAGCGTATGGGCTTAAAACTGCATTCTTGGAACGATTTTATATATTTAAGATCTTTAAATTTTACTTATGGTTTATGTATACCAGGTATGTATATCTATTTAATTTTAAATTTATCTTTTCTTTCTGCACGCCCACACATCTGTTTCCCACATGGCAAGGTTGGCTGGTAGAGAATAATTTTTAGCGTTAAGCCCGCCCTTTGTTCATATATATATATATATATTATATAATGTGCAATAATGAATTAAAAAATACATGAAAAAATATTAAATTCTCAGCTTCACGCTGTATTCCACGTGTAGCAGGCAGCAGTGTAGGTAGGCGGGGGAGTTTAGTATTAACACACTACGCTCCCAACTTTCCGGGGAATTCTGAAGACATTGCGCGTTGAGTGGAGGGAACGGTGTGATTTACGTGGCGAGGAGAACCTGGGATTCTAGTGTTAAGACACTCCTTCCCCATTTAGACACTGGACTGGACTGGCCTCGTAGTCTATTTTAATGAAGGTACTCGTAGTTACATTCTAAACAATGTCATTTTCTAAATTTAAATTACACCGCGTTTTTTTTTCATATATGTTAATATGTATTCGTTGTGGTTCAGTGGAACAGTAATAAATTAGTAGTAGTGGATACAGTGTGAAGCTAAAAAATACATTATGTTTATATTCCGAGAAAATCCGTGAACCTTTATTAGCTAGAGATCCTAAAGCTTAAAGACAATAAGGGCAAAAAGGGTGATTGATAGTTGATATCTGGGAACGACAAGCGATAATCGATCACATCGTTACGGCTTTATATGATGAATCCTCATACTCCAACTTCCATCAACTATGTGATTATTGAGACATAAAAGGGTTGTGGGGAAAAGTCATACTAAGTAGAAGATTTTAAATCGCACTTATATATTATATTTCCATTGATTTAGAAATATTTTTTTCAGCTTCACGCTGTATCTCGCAAATAGCAGGATAGCCAGAGGAAAATTAGTTCTAATTAACATAATTCCTCACGCACTGACCAATTTTTGAGACATTGTGCAGTACTTAAGCCGTCTTTTGTTTTATTTCCAGAGT
>DWGR01003518.1:0-12083 GCA_018247715.1 Heliconius burneyi | reverse complement strand
TATTTGTTAAGTATCTAAGTTCTATCCTAAGATCCTAAATCATTACATTTTATTTATATTATATTTTGTTTATTTAATCGATTAGTGAATACAAAAATCCATTTCAATTTTGGGCACATGTAATAAAAAAACCACGACGCCATGTGATGCTGCTGTGATGCCAATTGGCCATAGTCTTGGATATTGCTTCATTGGACTTCGCATAGAGGTGACGTTAATCAGCGGACACTTTGTTGATAAGGTTATGTGATGCCACATTATATCTAATAGCGGTGGTTATTTCGTGTTCTTAAAAGTATAGGTTATAAAATAAAAAATGTTTTTATGACTTGTAATTAATATAATTATTTAAGAACTAAAACCAACATTTTTATTACCTAAGCAACCTCAATTGTATGTTTTCTCATATAAGCAAATTTACTTATGATAATCTGTGTAGGTGCGCCGGGCCTGGCCCCCAACTGCAGCTCGCTAGAGGCGGCCTGCGAGGCGGGCGTGTGCCTCAACGGCGCCACATGCGTGCGCGCGCACGACCGCCTTGACTGCGTCTGCGCGCCCGGGTATAAGGGTTAGTTAAAAATGTTGTTATTTTTATATTAAATGGTTTTAATAATAAAGTGTAGTTTCTTAAATATTACCATTATTTATTGTATGTAATTTTTTCAATCGTTTTAATAATGTTATAAAAATTGCTGTTTTATAAAAATATTAAAAATTCAATAATTATATAGGTAACTTGTACATTTCTTAGCTCGCGTCCTCAACATGTAAAGTGGCAGCGCTGCTGCCGTACTCTAGTTAGGATAAGAAGACCTAGATATAAGGTACAGAGCTTCTGTGCAACTATGTGCAAGTTGCACAGCTTCTGTGCGGCGCGATATCGTCTGCTCTGTTCTGTTGATGTATGATCTGTTGTCTTGTTCTGTATAATTGTATTCATAGGTGTTAAATGAAGGCTTACAATGAAATATTTCATATTATAGTCAGCCTTTAGTACATTTTCGTTGGAAGAGCTTTTGTGCTGAAATGTGCATATGATTTCATTACATACTCGTATTGTAATACAAAACAGACATACAACTACATTTATTTAAGTAAGTCATTTAAGTAACCATATCTTTAATCATTTTAAGTTAACAAACATTAATTATGACCTATAGGTCTTACTTTAATATATAATTTGAAGGCTTAGTATAATAAGAGTTAATATTTTTGTTATGAACTGTGTGCACATTTCAAATTAAAGGAATGTAACTTATTTTAATCCATTATTATTCATTTAGGTCATCATTTGTGTTCTCATAGTGTTGTTTAATGCATGTGCTTTAAGAATGGTCTGTGAATTTGATTGTTTTTGTAATGGGTTCGTTTATTTTCATGGCCTATGGGAATGTCAAGTTGATATAGTGTTGTCATATCTGTTAATTAGTAATTATTGAATAGTAAGTACATAAAATATGTATACGATTGAAGTGCGTTTTTTTAAAGATTTTTGTAATGATTTGTTTAATTTATTATATTAGGAACGGTATTTGAAAAAGACTTGATGTAAATCCTTAGTACCATACAAGTAGAAATATTGCCGCTTAACAGTAATATGGTAAAATATAGAAATAGATAAATATGTAATAGTATTAGTTTTTTAGTATTACAATTTTATTTGATCGTGTTATTGATAATGCTTATTTATATAGGAACGTACTGTGAGCTGGGTCCGGCGGGCAAGGCATTAGCGGAGCGCTGCGCCGCCACACCCTGTCTGCACGCCGTTACTTGTAGGGACCTCGTGAGTGTTCCTTTTTTGAATAAAGTAATTGGTGATATATATAAAAATATATATTGTTTCCATTGGTAGATAGTCTTTTTTTTAGCTTCGTGTTTTTTTGAATATACAAACCCTACGGACCCACTTATATCCACTACCCAATATTAGAATTATACGTATAAGTTGTATACACGCAGGCAACCGGCTTCCACTGCGAATGCGAGCCGGGATGGTCGGGCCTGCGCTGCGACGCGGCGGTGAGCGGGGGCGAGTCCGGCGCCGGCGACGACGCGGCAGAGGGCGACGCGTGTCACTGCCTCAACGGCGCCTCGTGCCGGGGCGACGCGTGCGAGTGCAGGCCAGGCTACGGCGGCCTGCAGTGCGAGCGCGCCCTGGACTGCAGGGCGGCCTCGTGTCCGCCTAGACAGGTGCGTTTGGCTGATTCTTGTATTTTAGAAGATGTAGTGTTAAACTAAGCACTCTTTAACCCACTTTAAATGAGGGTACATTTGCGATTTGCCTGATTGCATATTTTTTGCTTATTATAAATTTTATGTTTAATTGTAATATTTTAAGTGTCGTTAATTCTCTTCTGATCAGATTACCTTCCTTACCGGTTGTAGTTAGGATTGACTATTACTAGATATTTTTTTTATTACTAGATAATATTGAGAATATATAAACAGCAATTTTCTCCACGGTGCAGGAGTGCGTAGAGCAGGCGAGTGCGTGGCGCTGCGCGGCGGCGAGCGCGGATAGCGCGTGCGCGTCGGCGCCGTGCCGCAACGGCACGTGCCTCGCGCTCGACGACGGGCTCGTGCGTTGCCAGTGCGCGCCTGGGTACAACGGTGAGTGCAGAATGTTTGATATCTAGACTTTTGTCGATTTCGGCAACCTTGACTTAATTATAAGAAAGAGACCTGTTAGTAAGTTTTAAATATTGAAAAAAACTTTGTTCATAAAAAGTGTTGTAGTACAATATACTCGTATTAAAAATATAGTTTAATCAGATGGACACTTAAATATATTGCACTGTATCCACTGCAATAGTTGAACAAAGTTCTTTCCTCTTATTATTTCATTATAAATAACATGTAATGAAGGATAGTATACATATGTTATATTTAATAGATATATCTGGACTTATTATAAAAATATGTATGAAAAACTATAGAATTGTGGACAAATCCTAAATATAATAGCCTTTAACCCTTTTCTCCCTGATGGTACTATTAAGTACTACCTCCCTTGTCTTTGAATATATTGGATATGGAAACAAATTATGCATACAACTCCTAACGATACTTTACAGTATCTTATACGTGAGCCAACTAAAGTGCATTATTTGAATTCCTGCTAAAAACCGCCGAGTAATTTGAACAGTAAGTTATAATCTCACATACATTCAGTCACCTAGTGTAGCAGTGTTTAAATGCAAAAAGAACTGTTTCCTCCGATCTCATCGAGTTTATCCTTGATATATGAAGAAATATATATTTTTTATAAGCGAGCTATTAATGCAATCTATAGTTTAGGCCATAAAAACTCCTTAAGGCAAAAGTTTAAAGAAATCAATATCTTGACAGTTGCATCTCAATATATTTTTGAAAATTTTATGTATGTTAAGAAAAACATTAACGGTTTTACCAAAATTGGTGATTGTCATAATATTAATACTAGAAATAGATTTAAACTTAGTGCACCTGTGACTTGATTGCATCGAATCCGTAATTCTTTTGTGGGACAATGTGTACGCTTTTACAATAGGATCCCAGAAAACGTCAGAGAATTACCTGTATCACAATTCAAAAAAATTGTGAAAAGACGTTTGTAACACACAAACGTTATTACCAAATCAATGATTTTATAAATGATAACACGCCTTGGGAATGAAATGCTCGCTCCAGTCTGTTTCAAAGGTATCATTGTCATAAATGATTAAATGTTGTATTAAATTGACTTAAAAAAAGTCCCGCTGAGTTTCTTGCGCCGGTTCTTCTCAGGTCTGAGGCATTAACTTTAGTGAACTGGTGGTACACTGTTTGACGTTCAAAAAATGAAGCTTGTATCTTCTTATTTTGAATAAAATTATTTGAATTTATGAAAAATGCTGTCATGATGACAAAATTTACACAACTTATTAATTAATAAATTCTCTCAATCATTATTTACGAACATTTATAATAGGACTTATAAATCTGTTATTTGATCTGTTGTTAATAACAAATTTCACAATACGAAATCATTTATTATCTTAAAATACGATTAACTCTGTAAACTATAATAAAACTATATAATTGCAATACAGCTCGACAATATTATTTAAAAATTAAATGTGACATTTAAATAATTAAATCTATGTTTCATATGCCTTTTGTTACTAGCTATTTATAAAAGAAAAATATTACTAATTCAGACAATACTACATAATATTTAAAACTACGAGAGTTGTATGACGTCACGAGTCACGACACGCAACTAACAACTTGCAACCACACGTCGTGTTGATTCCGCGAACGCGCGAACATTGCAACATCACAAACAAATATTATATATATCTTATATATAAATACTAATAAAAAAGGAAAAAACATCACTCATTTAATTGTAATTAAAGCTCTATTTATTATTCCAGTACTAATCTAAACTTAACCTACTATTCACCTGCGAAAACTTTTCCCACCATATACGCTGGGGTATCTCTTACTCTTTTACCTTTTAAATTAATAGAATTTGGCAATAACGAAGGGTAGCGATGATGAATACCTCTCGCTTCTGGTGTCCAAGCACCCACTGTGCATGTGGTATCCTTCTTAGCTGTCACTGACACCCACCCTATGGATGATAGGACTATATCTCCACAGCAGGCCTTAGGCCCTTCGCCCTTGAATTTGAACTCTTTATTATAACTCTTTAACCCTGGCCAGTTTTCTAACCTTTCCAATCCTCCTGATGGTACAGCAAATAACTCAGATCCTATGAATTTGTCGTAAATTTCATTAGCCACGTCAGTCTTTAGAACAGTGATGGGAAGGTTTTCAGAGCAAAATATTGTGAAACGACACGGATTTGGGGATTCAATGAGGTCCACTCTGGCTAACCCTGCAATTAAAAGTGTAGAACCCGGCCACAAGTAATAACTTTGAGGTCTTATGAGCTTCTTCGGTATAGTCAGTAATAGTTCTTCAGTGCTAAGCAGTGAAAGAACTTGGTCAGGATGTATGACACCAGGAGTGTCGTATAACCACTTACTTTTCTTAAATAGTTCATGTTTTTCATCTAATACAGTCAAAGGTTGACACTTCTCAGCAATATTGTCATTGTAAAGTTTATACTCTGTAAAAGTCCTGCCAATATGACCTATTAAAGATGGTGATTCAGTTGCTTTCCTTCCAGATAACTGCTCTTTACGTATTACTTCCTCTATTCTTAATAATTTGGCATCTGACTGAAGTCTTTTACTCCGTTCTTTAATTTTCCATCCAGATGGCCTGTTAATTGGAAATTTCAAGAGATTCAATGTAGTTCCAGGCCACCGACTTACTGTTGCTCTCTTCACTATGTCTACAGCATGGACTTTACAGTAGTCTGATTGTAATAAAGCATTAAATAGCGAACTTTTGCCAACATTGGTACATCCCACAAGAAAAACGTCCCCTTTGTACAGCCATAGTTTAAACATGGCAGATATTAAATCCTCAACTCCATAGCCTGTTTTTGCTGATATTAAAGCTACATGTTTTATATTTGCTTCTTTTAGTCTAGTTTTTCTTATTTCTGATACTAGAGATTGTTTGATCCTTTTCAGATAGCCTATACTGTCACCTGGCAATAGGTCTACCTAGAAGTAAATATTGTTTAATTTTAATTCTTATTAATTTTGTTTAGTTAATAAAAATGAAACTTTTAAAATACATTAACAAGTTTTGCAGTAAAAGGAAGAAAAATATCACTAAATAAAATATTACCTTACCTTATTAGCAACAATGAAGAGAGGTCTGTCAGAGCCTATAATGTCTACAATGCCAGGCCAGATAGAGCAGGGAAAATCTAGCAGATCTACCATTAGTAGAACCAACGACTTTACATGCCTGTAAATCAAAAACTTATGTTATTTTACTAATAAAAATTACCAGTTCAGGACAATTGTAGCACAAGCAAAAGCAACTGTAAATGGGTTGTTGGTTTGATTCCCACACAATGAAATTAAATATTTTTATTTCATCTCTTTGATAAAGAGAGTTAGTACTCAACATGCAATGCCTTCAGAGTTTGGCTGAAAGTGGGAAACAGAAGTGTCTTAATGGGAATAGAGTGCCTTAACACAAGTTTTCTTCTGCCTACTCTGTATTGTGCAGGATACAGGGTGAAGCGTAAAATAAAAATTTATTTGCAAAGGAGAACAAACTTTCTCCCTAAAAACACTGTAGGCAAAGGGGACTTAGTCCTCCATTGAGTGTATGTTAATACTCTCAACAAAGGGCAGAGTAAGGTATGCCCTACTTTTTCCTCATTTTTCCGACATTGTATGGTGAATGTTGGATTTCAACATCTCACTTTTTCCACCAGAGCAACAAAATTATAATATTTTAAATATAATTTCCATCATTCTAAATTCACAACTGTCAAATCGCAAAATTGACAGTTGTGAATTTGGAAGAATCAAACCATTGCATTGTACTACCTATTTGCTAATTTGAATAACTAAAAGAAATATGTAAATTTGTAATTCATAAAAATATTTATTTTCAAAGAATCCACCTAATAGAATGCAATAGTTTCTCATATTCTTCTGGTTGTACAGTCACATCTAGAGCGATATTATATTCTTTGAGAAAATGACATCGTTGGCATTCTAATGTTTTCAATTCCTCAAATTCTCTATCCTTGAAAAGTTCACTTGGCAAGTATCCAGGAATGGCAGGTTCACTGCAATGTAAGAGAGCTCCACAACCTCCACAGGGAACCTGGCTGATTGGCGCAGTTGGGTCAGGAGTTCCATAATTTTTACACCAAGCGTTGTCATCACCTTCATCATCACTATCTTGTTCTTCTATGTTAGAAAGACAAGTATCATCAAAATGTTCATAATTTGTCATCCACTTGTTTATGGAGGATCTATCAAACTCTTCCTCCGATTCTGTTTTTATACTTCTTTGTTTAGATATTTCAATATCATCATGATTAATTTCAATTTCAGTTGTATTTGCAAATGGTAGTTTAAATACTTTTGTGGTTTCTTCAACTACTGTAGGTTCATTATTTAAAAGTCTCTCTTGATCTACATAATACTTTAAAGACAGTGGTAAAGGAGGTAAACTTTTTCCTTCTAAATCTTTACTTTTCTCTCGTTTGGCTTTCGCAATGGTTTTAATATAATATTTGAAGGGACCGAGTTCTAACTTTTCATGTTCTAAATATGAGCTAAAAATAATTTTATCTTTATACTGTTGTAATAAATCTTGAAATTTATTATTTTCGTAGCTATTTTGATCCTTTTTCTTGGTTATATCTCCACTTTGCGAGGATTTCATGTGATTAAAACGACCGAATACACTACATTGACAACGTAACCTCAAAATCTTTCTTACTGAGTATATCATGTTGAATCACACAATTAAAACGTTACAATCATAATATTTTAGTCAATTAAAATCATTAGTCAATACTTTTTAACATTATTTAGCCCATTTTCTTAAAACAAATTGATTGTTGTGACATCAAAGCACACGTCGTTGCAAAGCGCTAATGTCAAACTGGCTTTTATTTTATAACTGTCTTGTGTCATCTGTCACTGAATCAGTGTTGCTATACGCATATATGTGACATGAATGTATTTACATCATTATCATTGGATAATTAATTTAACTATGTGAAGGTTTTTAAATATTAATGTTATGTGAATTTATGTTTTTATGAATGAAACATTGTATTTAATTACTCATTAGCTAATGGTTTGCGCTGTGTGATTGTGTCACAACTGTTTTGTATTCATCGCCGGGGCTTAATCACTTGTGCAAACTGTGAAAGTTACCTACGCGAAGCTACCTGTTATTTCCACTTACTGTAACAAATTAGTCATATTATCATTGAAATGATATTCGCAACATGGATAAATGTAGTAAATATTTAATTTTAATTTTATTTCTTATTAAAGGTTAGTGTGAGTAGGTTTTTTTTTAAATTAAACTATAGTGGACTATTGAGTGTTTGATTATAGTATTGTTTTTATTTTGTTTCCAGGAAGGTTTTGTGAGTTGGATGTAGATGAATGTACATTAATGCCAAAAATTTGCAATCACGGAGTTTGCGTTAATCTTCCTGGATCTTATCAGTGTTATTGCAAACCAGGTTGGTATTATTTACATATTTAGGTATACTAAGTGAATATTATTTTGATTTCCAAAATACAAAAAACATTTTTTTATTTAAGGCTATACCGGCGATAGTTGCGAACAAGATATTGATGAATGTTTGTCTTCTCCATGTAAAAATGGCGGAACCTGTCAGAATTTGGAAAATAACTACGAATGTGCTTGCGTAGAAGGATATGAAGGTATAATTTGATAGTTAATATGTGAGTTTTTTTTTGTATTTTTTTAATAAGTTAATTTTTACAGGAAAAGATTGTTCAGTGAACATTAATGAATGTGCAACTAACCCTTGCGCCTCTGGTTCTACTTGCGTGGACGGAATAGCGAGCTACAAGTGCGTGTGCCAGGAAGGCCTCACCGGGCCGCATTGCGAGATCGACATCGATGATTGTGAGGTATGATATTTTGAACAAAAGTATTTTTTGACGAATTATTATTTTTTATAATTTTGGTGATAAGCGAGTATGAGTAGTTTTAATAATGTTGTGTTCTTCTATCGACAGTCTCAACCTTGTGAGCACGGCGGTCGCTGCGTGGACGGGCTCAACAGCTACACGTGCGACTGCGCCGGCACCGGGTACACGGGCGCCGACTGCGATGTTAACATCGACGAGTGCGCGCCGCGCCCCTGCCGAAACGGCGGCACCTGCCACGACGACGTCAATACCTACCACTGCGCCTGCCACCCCGGCTACTCCGGCCGCGACTGCGAGACCGACCTGGATGAGTGCGCCTCCGCGCCCTGCCAGCACGGCGGCGTGTGCCTGCAGCGCAGCACGCGCGCCCTCTACCGAGCGCGCGACGCGCCGCCGCTGCCCGTGGGCCCTCAGCCGCACATGCTGCTGCCCGCCGCCTTCTACCAGCCTTTCACGCCCGACGCCGCCGGCGGATACGAGTGCGTGTGCGTGGCCGGCACCGCGGGCGCGCGCTGCGAGGTTAACGTGGACGAGTGCGCCTCCGCGCCCTGCCGCAACGGCGCAACGTGCCGCGACGGCGTGGGTGCCTACTCGTGCGCCTGCGCGCCTGGCTATGAGGGCGTGCACTGTGAGCTTGACATCGACGAGTGCGCGCGCTACGCGCCTTGCGCGCACGGCCGCTGCACGGACGCTCGCGCCTCCTACTCGTGTACTTGCGACGCGGGCTGGGGCGGCCGAAACTGTAGTGTGGCGCTGGTGGGATGCCGAGGCGCGCCGTGCAGGCACGGCGGCGCGTGCGTGGCATGGCTGCGCGGTGAGAGCGAGCACCGCTACAACTGCTCGTGCGCGGCAGGCTACTACGGCGCCGCCTGCGAGGCCATCACCACCATGTCGCTGGAGAAGAGCAGCTACGCCGAGGTTAACACCTCGCGTGAGGAAGGTTACGACATCTCCTTCCGCTTTAAGACTACGCTGGGCAGCGGCCTGCTAGCCATGGGCCGTGGTCTCACCTACTTCTTCCTAGAGCTCTCCAACGGCCGCCTCAACCTGCACTCCTCGCTGCTGAACAAGTGGGAGGGGGTGTTCATAGGGTCCAACCTGAATGACAGTAATTGGCAGAAAGTAAGCAAAATTTCATATATCACTATATAAAAATAATTAAAAAATATCAAAATAACACGGCAATGATTATTCAGGTATTTGTGACAATAAACTCATCGCACCTGGTGCTGGCGGCCAACGAGGAGCAGACCATTTACCCGATTAGCCAGAATGAGGCGTTCAACGCATCTGTGACGTCGTTCCCGTCCACGCGGCTGGGTACGGCGGGCTCCTCCTACGCGACGCTCACGCACGGACCCAACTTCTTCATCGGTTGTATACAGGACGTCGTCGTCAACGGACAGTGGGTCAGTCATCTCTTATAAAACAACTCTAGATATTAGAATCCATCATATAAATTATAGTTTGAACCTGCACCCCACTTCCATATAATAATAAATAAATCAGCTTCACGCTGTATTAAGCACACAGCAAAGTAGGCAGAGGGAACCTAGTGTTAAGGCAATTCTTTACCCACTTTCTGCTGAATTCTGGAGGCATTGCGTGTTGAGTGGCGAACTCAACGTCGCGCTTTGCCTCGACACCAGAGCGAGGATATGGAGATATAAACGTAAATAAATATTTCACTTCCTCGAGTGGGGAACGAACCCACGACCGTCGCGTTACAGTCACATCATTACCGCTGCGCCATGACGGCGTATAATAATAATAATAAATATTTAAAATATTAATATATTACTTATTTATTATTATTCCGAAGTATTAGTTTTGTATGTCTTAATATAGGCAGTAATATTGCAATATTTTGTTTGTTATAGACAAATGTTTAAAATAAGAAATTACAATTAGTTTGAACTCTTATACTAGGTACTGCCTGAAGATGCCAATACAAGTCTCCCTCTCGACAACGCAACAGAAGCTGAAAGCGACGCGGACACCGAGGGCAGCTCAGAGGGGGCAGAGGTCGCGGAGGGTGGCGAGCCGGAGGGCGTGCGGGCAGCGCGCGCGGTCCTGCACGGCGTGCTAGCCACGTGCCCGCGCACGCCGCAGTGCGCGCCCAACCCCTGCCTGTCGGGCGGCGCCTGCGAGGACCACTGGACTACCTTCCGGTGTACCTGCCCAAGACCATATCTGGGCGATACCTGCCAGTACAGTTAGTAGTTACACGTTTATTCTAATATTATATATATATATATATATATATATATATATATATATATATATATATATATATATATATATATATATATACTCGTATATGGCTTTGCTTAAGTTTGTATAAATAAGTGTTTTTGTGTTAAATGTTTCATAAACAACTCTTTATTTTTTATTTGCCGACTGGTACATAGATGCAGCTGTGTAATAGCAGCAAATTAAAGGTAATTTATAATATAAATATAACACACACAAGAATGTAATATAAGTGAAAAAGTGAAACACACACTTGTCTATGTAAAACAAGAGATAAAAGTATACATAATAATAACGATTTCTATTGTCTTTATTGACATATCTTTTTTTGGGAGATTTAAAAAAATCTATATTATTTCTTATTAGAATAGCAATGTGTTCACAGATTACACAGCAGCGACATTCGGCCAGGAATCAGCGAAACCCCGTTCAGTAGTTACAGTGCAAGTATCGGACGCAGCACGACGCGCCGTGCACGCGGCCCTCGACATTTCCATGTTTATAAGGACAAGGAAACCCTCGGGACAGATATTCTATTTGGGATCTTTGCCCAAGTAAGTAGATCATGGCTAGAAAACGTTTATATTTTACTTAATGATTATATTGAAACGATTATAAAATTATGATTAAATATAATTATGATTAAATATAATGTTAATAAAATATCTAATTTATATTTGTCGTAGAACTAAATATTACATATACATACTTCTTTTGTTTTAAGGCCTATTTAATTTTAAATTGGCCTTAAAAAGTGCAATTATTGAGTTTTTCAATAACTGACTTACACATATAAACTGATTTCACTGACTGATTCTAAAGTGGTTGTCTGTATTTATATAATAAAACTGGACATCTTCTTTAGTTGAATACTTTAGTCTCAGACACTGTAGTGCTTGAGATTAAAATAGTTTGGTGTACCAAAATGGAAAAATATTACTTCACATCAATTGTTTTGATGTAATTTACTACCTCAAACATTTTGTATATCATGATATGAGTCACACACAGCTCTTAGTTATTTGTTTCAAAAAGTGACAAGTAAATGCTAATAAAATATATAATTTAATGTTCAATTTCACTAACAATGTTACAGATACGGTCAAACAGAAGAGACGTTAGTAGGCGCATCCCTAAAAGGCGGTGAGCTGCTCGTACACCTGCGCTTCAACCAGACGCCCGAGGACTATACAGTTGGTGGCACCCGCCTTGATAACGGACACTTGCACCTTATACAGGTAATAGCACTAGTATTAATTACGAGACGTACTACCG
>DWGR01003517.1:0-12085 GCA_018247715.1 Heliconius burneyi | reverse complement strand
CAATGTTAGATACATTTTTACATATTGTGATATTATTATTATTAATATAAATAAACTAAGAGATAGAGATGATGAGATCTAATAAAGTTGGAGATTGTTTACGCGGCATTATTGCTTTTATCTGTCAATCAGAATACCACGGTCATACCCTCAAGTTCAAAGCGCCGACCTGGACACAGAGCCAGCTGCAAGAGGCGATACAGGCGGTGGTCACGCAATGTATGAGATTCACGCAAGCCGCCACGCATTATGGAATACCTAAAGGGACTCTGTATGATAATATATTGGGGAAATCCAAAAGGATGGCAGTTTTAGACGAGGCCGGACTGTTGGCTAGCGAGGAACGCGCTGTCCTAGACTTCTGTTGTGATACTAGCGTCTCTCCGTATAATAGAAGGTCTAAGAAGTCTATTGTTGAAGTTTTAACATTCGTTGAAAAGCTGCGGCGCAGCAGAGACTCTGGTTTCGCGTTCATAGGTCTGACAGGGTTCCGTTGGTGGTGGGCATTCTGCAAAAAACATTCTATAGTCTCTTTGTATTACGAAGGTTCCTCTAAAGCTAAAAACTCAAAAGTTAAAACAGAACATACAGATGATGATGAGTCATGATTTTTTTTACTTTCAAATTTTTATCATCTCAATCATTCGTTGTACACAACGCATTTAGTCTAAGATTTGTGCACTTATTCTGATTTGATCATTATTGTAATATTTTTAAAATTAGATGATGTCAGCTTAACTTTTTTGTAACTATGAAAATGAGTTTCTAACAAAATCTGCAGTAAAATAAAACTAAGTATGTAGAGTCACACCTTCCATTTAAACACAGGAACTGAAAAATGTAAAATATCCATTATGATTAAGATATTATTAAGATAAGAATTAAGATTCAAAATATGTTTTACAATTTGGTATTTTTATATTTAAAATCGTTGGATTGACAAAAGTTCAAAGTCCCTCTTTCACCTCTTGTCAAACCTTGACCATTACTGAGTTGACCATTACAATAAGATTTAAAGATGTACTTACTAAATGTGTTAATAAAGAATTAAGAAGCAGAATTTATTCACGACTGATTAGAATTAATTCTTAGCTACTGAAATAAAAAGCAGCTTAAATGTGCCTTATTTTAATCTCTATGTGATATATCTTATATAAGGCGCTATACATTTGTAGCAAACGTTTGTAGAATAAATATTTAAGTGCCATGTATGTACTTATATATATATAAATAATTAAATCAAGTAAGCAAATTAACAGAAACATTCTAAATAAATAGCACTTAAGTATTTTTAAGAATGTTAATCCTTAAAAATCTAATGTTAAAACTAATGATTTTTATGACAAATTGCTTCATGGGAATGAATTAAATACTCACATTACATACTAACATTTAAATAATTTTATAAATAAAAATCGTAATAGTACATTTATATAGATTTATGGAAATAATGTGATAGTAACCTGTAGAAAACGACTATTTTTAGAATCAGAAATTAAGTTAACACCAATTTACTGTAAAAAAAATTAGCTTCACGCTGTATCCCGCACACAACACTAGGTTTAGTGTTAAGTCACTTCGTTCCCCACTTTCTGCCGAATTCTGGAGGCAATGATAATAATATTCAAGCTATATAGATATTTTTTGTCATGGTTTCAAATTAACAGTCTAAAGCGTGTTGATTGATGTTTTATTTGATTTAAGTCATATTTCAAAAACGCTAGGATAACTCTGAAACTGAAATATTCTTTAAAAACCTACCGTATGCTACTTTATAGGACAACAACTCTTTATCAAACCGTAAAAAGTTAACTTAACTTAAAAAGCTTAAGTTTTGTAGATATCACATTTCCATATACGTTTCAACTGCTGTATTTTTATTTTTATTTACAGAACCACTAGTGCGTAAAATGAACTATAGTTATATTAATTAGTAAACTTTAATTACTTGTCTTTCTAGAAAACCTGTGGTAATAATTTCTTTGCTCATCAAAGAGAAGCAACGGCTTCATAAAGTTTTTTTTTATGTAGGTAAGTTTGATAGATTTTCTCGTGGCAGTTTATTTGTATTTAAGCCATTACACATAGTAATATTAGCCATTTCACTGATACTATAATTGAAGCAACTATACTGTGCTTAACGCTGTTCCCCGCACACAAAAATGTAGCCAGAGAGAATTTAGTGTTTAAACACTTCGTTCCACATTTATAATTGAATATATTTTATAAATTAAATTGTAGTTAGTTGGCTGCAAATTAATCTTTTCGTTTTCTTCCAATATATCTCTTCCTCTCTGATGTGCTTATACTTTATAACTTTTAACAACAAATATCCAGGCCATTCGTGCCGCAGGATCATCTGTGACTGTAAACGCGACAGATTGTGGGTTTGACTCCTATTCAAGGAAATTAAATATTTTATATTTTCGTTTTCTCCCTCTAATGTAGAGGCAAAGCGCGGCGTTAAGGTCACCAAGTCAACACGTAATGCCTCCAGAATTCGGCAGGAAGTAGGGTGTGTTTTAAGAATAGGTTCCCATTGCCTACCTTGCTACATGCGGGATACAGCGTGAAGCTGTATAATATAATTTATTTTCATATAAATATAAATTATTGTTGCAATCTAAGCACGTTCAAGTTAATACTGAGATAAAATCAGAGGCCGTGTATAATTGGGTACACAATTCGAATTGCTTATAAAGGCAATTCGCGCGCACACATACACAGACACACACACCCACACACATAAATGATTGAAATATTGAAATACCGCACTAGACTATAATACGATTTTTAATTTAGATAAAATTAATTTAATAGGCCGTCGTGGTGCAGCGCCACACTTTCGTAATTTGACTGTAAACGGCGGTTGTGGGTTCTTTACACGCATTGTCTTGATAACTAAACGGAAAATGGCGAACGATATGTCTTAATAGTAGGTTCCTCTGCCTAGAGGCTATGTGTGTGGATCTAAACAAATTAAGTATTGTACATTGACAGTTCCCCTCGCCTCAATTTATTGACCTACTATCTAATTATTCTCTTCAGTGTCACATCACTACCTTGTTTATATTCAACCAAGGTATATTTAGGTAATTACAATTTTTATGTTGAGGAGAAATTGTGAAATTATCTAATAAAATATAATAAAACAGTTTTACGCTTTATCCCGCACACGGCAGGGTATACAGAGGGAACATAGTATTAAGATAGTCCGTTCCGCACTTTCCGCCGAATTGTGGAGGCATTGCGTGTTGAGTGGCAGAACTGAACGCCGCGCTTTTTCTCGACATCAGACCGAAATAGCCCACAACGGTCGCGTTACAGTCAGCGTTATAGTCACACCTTGTTGCCGCTGCGCCACGACTTTATTAAATTTAATCAAATATATGTTATTAAATTTAAAATGAAAATAGTATATAGTTCCAAAATGTATATTGGTGATTGTTGAAACATAATAAATAAATTTCACATGACATTTAACAATGACATTTAATAGCAAAAATTATTTTGTAATAATATATTTATTACTACATCATAATTAGTTATCTTACGCCCTATTAGCCCTCTCCCTCTCTCACTTCGAGTAAGGATTGTTCTTTCACATAAAATGTATTGCGTAGAAATACGAGAAATTTAAATTCTTATTTTTTCCAAATTAAATATCAATTTAAAAATTAATTTATATATTGAAATAAAAATGTAACATTTGTTGTGTAATACAAATGAAAATTATAACATCTTTACTTTATAAGGCTTCAAGGTTATGATGTAGACCCGGGGATACCTGTTTGACTTCCTTCCGTTTCGGTCGTCCGGTAAATTTCGCTAGTTGTAAAAATCTTCTAAATGTCCTTTATCATGAAATTTTAAATGAGCTATCTATCCCTTTACGCAAAAAAAATCCCTGTGGCATCACACGATCGATTGAATCGAAAAATATAGTTGACAAAAGTAAAAGTATATATATATATATATATATATATATATATAGTTATCAAATATATTTGTGGAACGGTGACATCACTATAGAAAAGAAAAAATAATAAAGATTTTGAAGTATGGTGCGCATATAAATAACGGATAACCTAGTTTTTAACAAACTCAAAAACCAAGGTGTAATTCGTACTTAACACTTATTATTGATTCTTTTCATTTTTATAAGTACTTAAATTTAATTTTCATATTTACAATATTTCTAGAAAGACACTAGAACCTACTATAGATATTAGTTTTAATATAAATAAGTGTACTGATTGCAATTTGAAAATTAACCGATTTAGTGCCTCATCTAGATAATTATGAACTAAAAATTAAAATTCAATTTAAAAATAAAAAAAATATATATTTTATATATTGAAGTCTAAAAATCAGTTCAGAATGCGTCAGGTTTTTTATCCGCCCTTCAACAAGTACAGTCTGTGACGTGCCTAGCGCTTCTAGGGCAACTATCGGTTAAAATTCAATGTAAAATAATTGCTCAATATGTTAATGTTACGTTATAATTATCTATATCTTTATAAATGTATTACTTAGACCGAAAATTATAAAATAATCACAGTAATTGATTAAAAAGCATTATTGTACTGAAATTACTATATTGATGATTTTGTTAATTCAAATATTCGATATTATTATATATCGTTTATAAAGTATTTTGTGACAACTTAGTCTCTGATTAATTAAATGTTACATGACACAAAAGAGATACTGAAAAAATATACAAATAAAATTAATTTTCATTTTATTTATTATCCTTTTAATTTATTTCATTTTAATAATTATTATCTTCTTCACTATATACAGATATTTTCAAGAGGTCAGTATTTAGGGTTTCTTTTTTGTTTTGCATGCGCTGTTTGTTTCTTTTTTGCAAAGTTATTGTGCTTTCGTCGTTATTATACACCCTTATTTTAAGTAGCTTTAAGATACTCGTATATTTCTTTTATTTCCTCATTATAAATATCACCCTACTTATAAATAAATCCATACAATATACCTGGAAATAATAAATTTACAGCCAAATCGGAATTTTTATATCAATGGATAAGAAGAATATTATATCTGATCTCTAAAACTGCCTATAGTAGTCAGAGGTTTCCAAACATTATGATTGATCGAAATTAAATTGAAAATGAACAGGTACTACATATATTAACCCAAATTTGTTTTAATTTTCAGCAGATAGCTACCAGTACCAGCTGCAATCCATGTGGCAAAAGTGCTGGAACACCAACCAGAGTCTAGTGCACAATCTGCGGTTCCGCGAGCGCGGTCCTCTCAAATCCTGGCGTCCTGAAACCATGGCCGAGGCTATATTCTCCGTTCTGAAAGAGGGACTCTCTCTCTCCCAAGCTGCCAGAAAATACGACATACCGTATCCGACGTTCGTGCTGTACGCCAACAGAGTCCACAACATGCTCGGCCCCAGCAGTGACGGCGGAGCAGGTATGTTAAATACTTAAATTTATGCGTCAAATGATTGTTGTATATGGAAAAGTTTTATTCATATACATTTATATATTTTGTAAAAAAATGGGGTGAATAGAATATTAAATCTTTAAATATTAAGACAATTACATAATATTAAAGGAAACTTGCCAAAATCATATTTGTAAATTTAACGTCAACCATAAAACCTTACTTAATAAGATAATATATAGAAATGAAATGAATAAAACTTTTCTGGCCGAATATCCGAAATGCAACAGTCATTTGCCGCTGGCTAAGCCAACGTCATGGGCTTCTAGCTGTTCCTGGCTACGAAGAGAATTTTTAATGCCTACATTACGGATTACGAGCTCAGATTTCGTATGAGAATCAGAAAAGCTATCACAATTCCATACCTTACGACTTTTAACCTAAATATTGTACTCTCTGTAAAACAGTTGTGGAATAGTTATCAGCCTATGTGTGTAAATAAATACTTTTACTTAGTTTATAATTTTGATATTATATGCATTGCAAAGCGAATATGTTTTTGGAAATTGCGATTATAATTTAAATATATAACATGTTATTATTATGTGTATAATGTATTCACTATATTATATGATATTTGGTGGCGACTTTTAAGCTAACTGTATTTGTTTAGTACATATCACTCTGTCCTGTTGTACCTAAGATGTATAGATTTTATATTATCTTTATTTAATGTATAAATTAGCTTAATATCTTCTCTTGGTTAAGACATTTGTTATCGTAAGTATCAATTTAAACGTTTCTATGTTATACCTATTAATAACATATTCTATAACAACAGAGAAACAAGAAGGAACCAGATAGTAGTTTATTTGAAATTTCTCGGTAATTTGTGTCTTAACCTATGTCAACACGTGTTCAGTAATTTGCGCTGTCAGTTCACGCTTTACGATTGTGACTGGTTACAGATTTGAGACCAAAAGGTCGCGGACGACCGCAGCGCATCCTTCTGGGCGTGTGGCCTGACGAGCACATCCGCGGCGTCATCCGCGCCGTCGTCTTCCGCGACTCGCACACGCCGCACGCCGCCCACCACATCAAAGAGGAGGTGCTCCCTGTCTATCCTCCCATCACGGTCAGTATCGAGCGACAGAAGCACTTCCGCTCTCTCTCCATGTTCGGATGCTAGCGAGGCTAATAACCCAATGTCCCCTTTTATTTGCGAATGTCATATGCCCTTCTATTTTATCAGCTAAGCGATTTGCCCAGTGTAAGATCTCTGCTGTGCATCACTTTTATTAGTTTACTAAAATGCGAATTGATTTTAAATGTAACAACTGGTGTGTTGAATAACTAATTGTGTGGCGACCGCGTGTTGCAGGACGGCATGAGCGTGCAGAACGCGTACCCCGTGGCGTGCGGCAACGGGCGCGAGGGCGGCGTGTCGCCCAACGCCGCCGCCGCCGCCGCTGTGGCCGCGGTCGCGCACGGCCTGCGTCGCCAAATGTGCAACATGGTTGTGGCCGCGCAGCGTCCGCCCGACCATCCGCCGCACCTGGGCCTGCCGCCGCTACCCCTGCAGTCGCCGCGCCTGCCCTCGCCGCTCTCCGCCGGCCTGGAGTCCCCGTTGTGCTCGCCGCCGCCGCCGGGACACGCCCTCGAGCCGCCCAAGCCCGCTGATCCCTTCCGACCTTTCGCTTCGCCTCGACCGGACAGTCGTTACGGAGAACGTGATGTCGTTTCCGAGATGACTGAAATGGGCCCGCCTAAGACACCGGTATCGATCTCCAAGAACGGCAAGGACTTGACGACTCCGCTGCCTCTGCCGCTGCCGGTGAAGATGGAGCTGCCGCCGGCAGAAGCTCGCGCCGAGAACATTTGAAGCGAGGCCGCGGGCGCGGCGCCGGCCCCCGCGGCCGGCGTGCCCCAGCCGCTGCCCGCTTACCCCTACTTCGTCCCGAACCGCAACTCCGTCGGCTACTTCTAGGCGTCCCGCCCTGCCCCGACCTGTCCCCGACCTGCCTTCGCTTTTGATCACATTTATTTAATCGACACGATAGTATCGGCATTATTTTATATTTAATTAATTATTTAAAATGGACTCGCTGTGCAATAAATTGCTTGTTGTTTAGTTACGAATTTCGTATTATAATAGTATATTTTAGTTTAGTTATTATTATAATAATGTTCTGTATACATCATACGTTTGTGTACTCGTATGTTTTATTTACATACTTGATTATATTTTATTTGCTAATATAGAGGAGGAACGCGACGCGCCGGCGACCTCCGCCGCGTCGCGCTCGCTGTAGAACTAGGTATGTAAGTGTAAGCTTATAACAATTTAGATCCATCTGTGAACGTAGAGATATCAAAATTTAAAACATTTGGCCCGATTCAAAAGACTGTTTGGTATACCTTCATAAAATCAACAATCTACTTATATATATAAGCATAAACATCATAAATTAGATCTAGTTTATAAAGCATAGATGTATGTTTCATTTTACTGTCGGATCGATGTCAATTTGTCTTTTAGAATGATAGTGGCGTGACGCCCGCGGTCCATTGCCCCGTACTGCTCCGTACGGCAGTACCGGCGGCGGGTAACGGCAACTCGTCCCGTAGTAGACTTAGCGATCGCCAAATGTAACATAGATGTATCTTTAGCCAGTAGTGATTGTTCCAAATGTTAGGCTAAATTAGAAGATCGGGGCTCCGATTGACTTCGACTCCGCATTGACTTCATATAATATCGATGTGCCGCTTTCTGTGTCTCTAAAGTTCCTCGTTCTCTCTCAAGCTGTGTGTAGCCGTTAGATGTCATGCAGCACTAGGGTACCGTTCTCTTGTGATCGTATTATTACTTGAACTATTATCCGGATAGGACAGTTTACATTAAAATTATCAATAATAATTTAACCTCCATCTCACGAGGCTTACTGTGCGCCAACCGCTAACGTAGGTGTTTCAATATATTATAAATACATACTATATTATTCAAGTCGGCAAACTAGTGTTGCCATCGTATTTTAATATTGAAAACATTTAATGTAAGGAGGAACCTCGGCTTGCCCGTTACAGGCCTAGGAGCCTGCCGCTGCCGCAGCGTAGCTAGGTATACATTCGATTAACTTAGATTAGTATGTGTAGTGGTCGCTGTCACGCCGACGATACGTCTCGTCTCTCGACGGCGAGTGACGAGGACGTATTAAGGTGTATATGTACAAATTTATTTTACCATCTCCTAAATACAATCTTATTTCGATTCATACTTTCGGCGGGAAAAAATCTTAGTATACTAATCTTCTTGCCGCAAGGGTATACCATTGTTGTTACCACATGTGACAATGGAGGAGGCGGAGGGCGGAGAGTGCCGCGCGCGCCTCCCTCCGTCGCGCGAGTCTCGTCGCAGAATTAGCTCGAGAAGCATGTTTAAAATAAGTCTTCAAGTGGCCTTGATATCTCACTATTGTTTGGAATTTGGATTATCCGGTTGGGTTAAAGTTTGGAAATTAGTGTATAAAAAGAGACCAAATTATTAAAAATACATTTGCGATTCAGATCTAGTTAAAACTTTTGGCTATCCTTTTGGAAATAAAGTTAACTATAGGTAAAATTTAAAAAAAAAATTATATAAACGGCCTATACGTTTCGAAATGAATTGCGTAAATTTGGTAAATGTTACTACGCATATTTTCTATTGTGTAAGTTTAGGCTAATGTGTTCAAAAAATAAATTAAAATTTTTGAAAAAAGTAGAAAGTGCCTTCCAAATTTTTGACCACGGTAAGTGTTGGAACGTGCGGCGACGATCGGCTGGGAGCGGCCGTGCGGCGGCACGCCTCCACCTGGACCCGTGGACACCTGGACCCGTGGACCGTCCACGGGTCCAGGTGTCCACGGGACACGTGGCCGCGCCCCGCCGCACTCGACCGCACTGTACGTGCTTAACTATAAAACGTTAGAATTATAAAAATTCAAAATTATTATATAAAATTAAATACATATGACTATTATATAGTGAAAAATATACATAAATGATATATTCGGCCGATGTGGTATTACCCTGACAGGCAAGCGTTAGCTGACTATTCGGCGTCAAAATTGAATTTATTATATTTTGTTTGTAATAAAAGATCGGTAGCTTTCGGCAATGCAGCATGAAATGTGCCATTTATTTGAACTGTCCACGTTGGGTTATCGTACCTACTGCATCCGGAGTATACATTTCGATTACATAAAGTATAAGTGACTACATCACTTTCGTGATAGTTAAGTAAAGATATTGTATTGTTGTAGTAATATTGTACCGACAGCTGACGGGGCGATCTTGTTCGACATCCTTGTTTAATGTATTACTTATAATCATTACTGGCGACGCATGTGCGCTACCTTTGCATGACAATTTTTTAGAGTCCGGAATATTCTTTTGTGATAAGATACCTAGGTATTTATATTTTTATTGTAAAGAACAACTGTTTTACGATGTACCGCTGATGATGCTTTATGCATAATTATTTATTATTTTATAACGACTTAGTTACGGACTCCTTCCGCCGTTTTGGGCTCAAAGTATTCATTTCTTACCTGCTGAGTGACCAAAAACTTTTATTTCGAAGTATTGTATTCATGTGACTGTTTAGTTTTAAGTAGTGACTTCTCCGTGGGTAAAGAATAAATTATAAAATAGATCTTGTAAGTTATAAAATATTTTTTTGATCTTACAGTTTGATTTTTATGTAGCATATCATTATTGGTTTCACTTAAAATATTTTTATTGTTCCTGTGCAATATTATGTTGTTACACTAATCACAGAGCCTGTTTGTATTTTATCAAATATTTAAGTATTAATACTATAACACTTACAAAAATCATGAACAAACTTCAGCATTGTTTAATATTAAACACACACTGTATTTAGAATTTTTTGCCGCTCACCACTTCATTTCTGAAAGAAGGACTTGCAGGAATTCTTATATCAGCAAAAGAACCCAAAAAAGTTGCTGTTATAAAAACTCCTAAAAGTTTTTTTTTGTTTATATTTAATGTACAGAAGTGAACTCGCTTACAGTTATTTTACATTTTTAGAATTAAATTTTACTTACAAATATTTTACTTACATTCATAACCAGTAAATGGCGTTCGAGAGACCGAGTTACGCAGTGGCAGACAAAATACACAGGAATGATAAAAATATATTTTTTAAATATGATTTTGTCACGATATTACGTCGTTATAATTTGTATTATATACAATATTGTTGTTAAGATGTTTCCTTTTCCTTTACTTGTTCCTGAAGTAATCACGTATATGAGTGTATTGATGTGACTCAATGATATGTGCTGACGAGTGCAAGCTCTCGTGGCCGCTGTCCTGGCACCATATTATGTTTGTCCAAATTGTAATATATGCACAAAAATTATTGCATTTTTACAATTTCAAAAACTAAAGTTTCTTATCACAATAATCTAAGTACGTTTCGGTACAAGTCTAGTGGCATTTTAGGTTAAGTAACGCAAGAGATTTCACTTCGGCCAGTACTTTTCCTTTCCGGACAGCAAGCACGGAGCGCCCTAATTAGCCTGTCATATTTTATCAAGTACAATTATGAAATTGGTGTATTTCTTCAATATTCGGTGTCTCCATGTAGTGGGCAGTATCAGAACAGAAATCATTTAGAAACAATTCATGAGATAAACTATTATGTAGTATGTGTATCGATTACATTTTAAGTTCGTTATTGTCACAGTGTACCGTTGTCTGAATGAATATATAAAAATAGATAAAAATGTGCTTTTATTTTATCCCTTACGCTACTTTTTATTTTATTTAATCAAAGTTAGTAACATAATAAAATATTCATAATATTATTTAGTAAAGTTTAGTTTTGTTGATATTTCCTAGAAAATTACATCGTAGTTTCGTAGAGAGCCATCTATCGGTGGTACCAAAAACAAATGTATTGCTACTATTTAAGTAACAGAGATGGCGCTTTATTCAAAAGTATCAAATTTATTAATTTACGATTTTGTAGTTTAGGAAAAAAATATTTTGCTTATTATTAATTTGACTTCATCACGTTAAGATAAAAAAAAGTTAAAAAATATTTTTCGATATTAAAAGTAATTATAAAATTTGAAATCAGCCTAGATAAATTTGGATTAGTGGGTAGGTGCAGAAAAAGTTAGTCTTTTTTGTGAGCTCTCTGTTTAATATTTCGTAAAAGTTACAAATACAAATTAAAAACAAATAAAATAATGAATTAGAAGCTAAATAACCTGCCAGCAACAGATCCATTCTTCAAGATATACAACATAAATTCTACTTTGACTGTGACATTGATTGAGGCGACTCTGACCAACTGTGAGTATTGTTATTATGTTATTTATCCACTTATGTTTTTATTTGTTTACTCCAGTAAACATGGGATGTTATGCTGGCGGGAAGCGATGCATAATTTTTTTATCGTATTAGATATACATTTACTTTTTAATACTTACAGATATTTTATATTTTTATTTATAAACAACGAGTGAATAGTGTACGAGCTACACACACAGTTAAGCGTTCCTCTTGTAAATTTAAAATTATGTGTCATTTAAAGTTATATAAACCATAGAACAATAATAGTGAATAAATAAACTTGATTTCTAATCATTAA
>DWGR01003516.1:0-12087 GCA_018247715.1 Heliconius burneyi | reverse complement strand
TAAATGTTCAGAATCTTGCGTTATTCTAAACTTATAATGCCGTTGGGTTATCTATTAAGCTTTAAAGGTTAACGATGAAAGCTTATATTGATAAAGGGAATTTAAGTTAGTATATTCGCTTATTACCGGGTGTTTTGTAGTCAATTATACGTTTCGATAGTGAGAGCGCTAACATATTGCAAAATGTTGGGCATTAGCATCGGCTTGAACGTGATAATCGACACTGCAGCTGTGCTGCACTTGCATTTGCTAATAATTGTGATGGCTTTGGCTATCAATGGGTTGTGTTTCTTGATACTTAAAACTTCTTCATTTCACTTTTTGGTCTTGTCTTCAAAACACAGCATTGTCTTAACTTCATTTTGTTTCACACACGTATCTCACAGGTTTGGGAAGGCGTGGTGAAGCGGCACAGTGTTTGACTTGATAATTGAAATAATCGTGGATTGGGTTCTCCCTCGTGGGAGGGAAGATCTTTTCATGTTTCTCTCTCATAACAAGACAAAAAGCTTTGATAGCAAGCCATTCAATACACAATGTCTCAAAAATGGGCAGAACGGAAGAAATGTCTCCATACTGGTTTCCCTCTGCCTACCTAAGATATGAAGTTTCTTTTAAGGCTGCACATCCATCTTCTGTAATACTACACATTTAATAACCTAACAAATTATCAACTAACCTAACTATAAATTATTAAAATAAAAATTAAATTAAATCAGCTTCACGATATATCCCGCACACAACAGGGTAAGCTAGTGGTAAAACACTAGAGCGAAGAAATGGAAATATAAACGTAAATAAATATTTCATTTCCTCGAGTGGGGATCGAACCTACAACCGCCGCGTTACCGTCACACCCTTGTGCCGCTGCGCCACGACGGCCTCATATTAATTATTATTGACATAAATGGTACACTACGTATAATTTAGAATTACTTACCATTTTTGTATCTAAGTAACGTGTCCGTATGTTACCAATAGACATTGAAGCGCATTCAGACGCTACATCCATGGAAATTATAATTAATTTCAAATCGTGTGAACACCTCTTATGGTTTAACCAAGTCTCTATATAATAAGAACGAGATATTTTAGATTCTTCTTTATATGGAAAAATATATTTATGTTACCGCTAATTGATTGAATGAAGGCAGTAAAATATTTCTTATATTGAATTATATATTTGTGGAATGATATCATTTTTAATATATGGAAGCGACATACTCTGATTTAATGTAAATAGAGATGGACAGACTTGTTTATTTTACTTATTTAATATTAGATAATAATTTTATTTGATTTTGTTAGCAACAGGAAATAAAAAAATATGAAAAAGTTTTTTTTTCTATTTTTTTATATTTACCAGTTTTTGTATCTTGATTCACACTCGTTGCCGACGTAACAACAAACAAGCTTGATAATAGCTAAAAATCGGTTTTCTACAGTAAATTTATTTTGTTCATTGGTTAATTTATAGATCGATGTAAAATTGTAAACGGTATGGGCTTTTCATGTCAGCCTCCACCGAAACCCATTCACAAATACCTAGGTAATTAGATGCTATCAGGCTGTTTCTAGAAAGTCGGTCATATTACAGCTGTGTTCAGCCTTCTCATTTACTAAAATTAATAAAAAAAATAGCTTCACGCTGTATTCCGCACACAGCAGGGTAGGCAGAGGGAACCTAGTATTAAGACACTCCATTCCCCACTTTCTGCCAAATTCTAGAGGCATTGCGTGTTGAGTAGCAGAACTCAACGTCGCGCTTTGCCTCGACACCAGAGCGAGGAAATGTAAATATAAACGTAAATAAATATTTCACTTCCTCGAGGGGGGATCGAACCCACAACCGTCGCGTTACAGTCACAACCTTGTGTCGTTGCGCCACGACGGTCTCGAAGAAATGGACTATTGAATATAATAAATTTATTACGTAAATTTATGTGGCAAATTATCTGAGCGCAAATGCGACGGTTTTAAGTTTGATTACCACTTGGGCGACTTTTTTCTTTCATTAACTAGCTCTGGTGCCCTACCTTGCTCAATTACTCTATACTATAAGTATACTTGTTACCAGAATTTGAAAATAATTTATTCTCCCGAGTGAGAGTTGGGGATCGAACCCACAAGCCATGTTTGCAGCTAGACGTTGTGCCGCTGCGCCACTACAGGCTTATTAATTGAAAATTATATTTAAACGTAGCACAGCTGCAATGTTTAATTTAGGCTTTGGAAAGATTATAATTCTAGAATTCCTTAAGAGGACTAACCATAATTGTGCTGATATTTATGATAATTCACACACATTATATTGATGTGCTATAAAATTTTATTGCATAGTATTTTGACATGTCTCTCTCTGTCTTGTTTGCGTAATGGTGAAGTCAATTTTGATTATGAAACTCCTTAGTGTGAATTGGAGTTATGGAAGAAATCTTGTTTTTTTAATTGTTTTTTTTTTCTCCAAAAAATAACTGACAGCTTTAGTAAAGTTATGTAAAAAAATATATATGCTGTAGCATAGTTTTCTTATCAAGGCCGTCGTGACACAGGGGCAAAAGCGTGCGACTGGAAATCATATACAAGCGCATCGGTCGTGGGTACTATTTCCAAATGGAGGAATGCAATATTTAATTTTTTAGTAACGTACGTACGGTAAAAGCTTGACTTTGAGTTCCGTTACTCAACACGAGATGCCTCAAGAAAGTGGGGAACGGAAGTGTCCATATGGGAACGGCGTATTTTAACTCTAGATTCTCATATTTCCTTTCTGTACGAGGTGCAGTGTTAAACTAAAAAATAATATACATTATGAAGCGAGTCAATTTAAGGCATATTCTATTTTATAGAATAGATATGTGTTCAATTTCCACGCAGGTGAATTAATTATTAAAATTTTTGTCGATTAAATAACAATCGCGGCGTTGAGATCTGTTACTTCACATGCAACATCTCGAACATTAGACGGAAAGTTCGAAACGGAGAGACTATACAATCTTCCATATAAAAGATAAAATCTTAAGGTTCCCTCTGCCTATCCTGCTACATTCGGATACAACGGGAAGCTTTTATTATTATTTACATAATTCATATTATTCTAACAATATTTTTTTACATCACCTTCCAGTTTCCACGTACGTAGCATCTAGTTTGTGGCCAATTACGGCCGTGTCCCGACTACTTGTTCAAGCGGAGTCTACTTACGCGGTCATTATGTCATTATTCTGTGATACCATCGCATTCCTCCTATCAGCAATATAACGAGTTAATTAGCATTCACTTACACATTTATGATGTAAAACTTGAATTGTATGAAAAAAATGCTTTTTATTTTCAATTAATTGCGTTTGAATTGGAAATCGTAAATGTTGAAAGTATATTTCTAGTTTTTTAAAAAGGTAGGCCGAAGGAGCCTAGTGGTAAAACATACCGTTTGCTATGCACATCCCTATTTCGATATATTATGTTAGTACCTACTTAATGTATTAATCATTAAAAAAATCAGCTTCATACTTTATCCCGCACACGGCAGGGTAGGCAGAGGGAACATAGTGTTAAGACACTCCGTTCCCCATTTTCTGCCGAATTATGGAGGCATTGCGTGTTGAGTGGCAGAACTCAACGCCGCGCTTTGCCTCGACACCAGAGCGAAGAAATGAAAGTATAAATGTAAATAAATATTTCACTCCCTCGAGTAGGAATCAAACCCACAACCGTGGCGTTACAGTCAGCGTTACAGTCACACCTTGTGCCTCTGCGCCACGACGGCATCAATTAAACATTTATTTTAAGAAACTCTTCCTAATAAGATCTTGTTGTTTATTTTTTTTTAAATTTGAAATCGATGTAACGCCAACAAGTAATTAAAATAAATTCTTTATTGATTCAGAAATTGAACCTTTGATCATTATTTTTGTTAAATAGGATACTACTGAACCAATAAGGCTTTTAAAATATATGATAGCAAAAAACTATCTTTAACGTATAGTTTCCTTTCGCTATATCTCAGCATCTTATCTTTGAATGTGAGTCCGTATCATTATCAGCATAGCTAGATGGTTTATGATAGCCAATTTTATGGGCCGACAGATGTTAGATGTAACGGTATCATATAGTGATAATAGAAGTTCGTTCGCTTAATGCTTTTTTAGAAATAACGTCTTTGTAAGCTTGACGATTGTGGGTTCGATTCGGACTCGACAGAATGAAAAACTTTCATTTCCTTGCTCTTTTGACAAGCATTAAGCCGATTCAGTGCGAAGCGGTCTTTTCCACCTAGAGTACCATACAAACCCTGCGATTGAAGGAAGTGGGAAGCATAATTTATAGTCTGCAGTGCAGAAGTAAATTAAAAAGTGTGAAACCTAAGGAACAAATATGAATAATTTTCGTTATTGTATGATAGATACAGGTTTCTAAGAAAATGTACTGATATTTATTTAAGCCATTTGATAATTTTGTGTAAATTATGCGTAGCTTGCACTATACCTACCTTCTAAGGTATTCTGTAGCCTGGGAGTGACTATATTGGGAATACAGAACAGTAAATGTGGAAAGGCTATGAATTAAATAAAATATTTTATATTAATTTAATTAAATTACTTAACAGGACATAAATTACAGATATAACAGAAGAGAATAAAAATATTTTTTGTGAGTAGGCTGAAATATCACTTATCACAAGTATGCAAAACGGAACCTTCCATTTTATATATTTAAATATAAACAAACAAAGTTGCAGGCGATGACTAGCTATATTCAATCCAGTATGACATTAAAATGTTAATAAATATTCCACTTAGAGATATGTTTTGATAGGCGGTACTAAATTAAAATATAAAATTTCACAAGTTAACAGTAAACGAAATAAAATAAAATAAAAAATCTTTTTATGCAATGAAAGGCTTTTATTTTAGACAGACAAGAAATTAAAAAAAAATTTGCTTTCTATTATTCTTTTTAAGTGTCCCTCTGTACACTTTATTCAAAAATATTAAATATACAGGCAAAATATTTTTAATGTTTTATTATATATAGAGATATAGATTTCATAGAACTTCTACACTTTATACAATGTACGGGCCCAACGTCAACGCTTTCGCAAAAACGGACGTAAACTATCGTTTCTTGATCTAATTGGAAATAAATTGTGTTTCAATGGATTTTATGTTTTTGTAAACATTTATATACAGAAACTAGTTTTTACACGTGTCTTCGCTTGCGTTAGTATTCTTAAATAACAGTCGATGATTATTATTATTACAATCTTACAAAGTAATAACAATTTAGTTAGTTTTTGAAACTGAAAATATGCTTTGTTTTAAGATATATATAGTATTATTGTTATTTATGTTTATTCTATTTTCGAGACATTGCTTGTTAAATGGCGTAACTCATCAATTAAAAATATCAATTAATTCAATCCCTCGTGCGGGAATCAAATCCACAACCCATTACGCCACGTCGGCCCTTTTATTTTTTTATTTTACAACCGAAATGGTTTTTAATGTAAACACATACTCAAATATATACTTCTCCATTGTAAAATTAGTTAAATAAATAAAATTCAACTATACCACAATACGTATCTAAAACTTTAAAAAAGTCATTAGCGTTATGTTACGCCACGTCATTACTTCACAAATTACAAATAAACAGCCGTGAAATTAGTATTCAAATTGTATTATAATTTCAATATTACAACCAACATTGAATTCTTTTAAATCCAATATTTTTTTTATCAGGCAGAGATAATCGTGGCTTTTGAAAGAAAATTGTTTGGGGAAACAAATTTCATGTAACTATCATATAAAAATGTCAGCCGGCCTGTTTTGTCGATGTGAAAATCGGCTCTGCTTTTTTTATCTTTGTACATACTTACTGTATATGTATAAAATATTTATTAAGAAACGTTATTAGAAACAAGATTTTATTGAAAAGGTCAGTTGTAAAAAAATAAAATGATACAAATACAAATAAAGAAAAGTTTTTGTATATATTTCTTTAAAAAATAATAACATTCTGCACTCTTTCTCTATGCCAAATCTCTTATTACTCCATCCGCAATTTTTTCGTAAAAGGAGATTCAAAGGGATTTTTGCTTAATATTTTAATTAACATCACATTAGTGTCCGTCGTGGCAAAGTGACACAAGCATGTGACTGTAAGTGTGACGGTTTTGATACCCACTCGGGGAAATGAATTATTATTTATTAATATTCGCATTTCCTTGGTTTGGTAACGAGGCAAAGAGTGGCGTTGAGTTTCGTTACACAAGATATAATGCCTCTGGGGTTCGGCAGAAAGTGTAAAACGGAAATGTTTTAATGGGAGCGGAGTGTCCCCCAGGTCCCTTTTGCTTACTCTGCAGGATACAGCGTAAAAATAAAATAATCCACGCAAACGGAGTTGCGAATTACAGCTTGTTTAGCAACTCAGCTAAGATAACCTAACTTTATTTATAATAATTTACAAGCAAATTTATCTTTAACTAAACTTACATTTTAAATTAAATATAGTAATAATAAATAATGACCTTCTTAATGGCTACTCTAACCTCTTAATTTCAAGTCTTACATTTAATAAATAATTTTCAATATAATTTCCATTGTTTATATAATTACAAATATTGGGAAATAAGAATTAAAAATGACATTTGCTCACTTTTCACCTGTTTGAAACGTAATGATTTTGGTTTTCCTTTCCCCACTCTTGCAAGTTTTGAATTTTGTTTGTCTTGAATTCAGTTTGGAAACGGAGGATGGAGTATCCTGACACTAGATTCAAAAACAATAATTTTATATTAAAACTAATATTTAAATACCTCTCGTATTTAAATATCAATGCTTGTGATTTTCAGCGATTATCTATATAACACAAAAACATTTTTAAGCAACTCGATAATAGCAACAACATAACACAGTTTCACGCTTTATCCCTTGCGGGGTAGTCAGAGAGAGCGGAGCGCCAAACGCTACGGTCTTAAGATTTAACGATATATGGAACTTCTATAAGACCTAGATTTCACATTCTAAATACTTTAATTAAACTTATGTTTGCTATAATTGATCTGGTCGATACAAATTTAATAGATTTAAACCAATTGTTAATAATAGGTCTATCTTGATATCAACGTACAACGTCGTTCTGTAAAATGTAAATGAAATATGTATTTTTCAATATAATTTATAAAAAAATCATCTACATTTAAAACAAATTTAGTATTAATAAGTTTAATAGGTCTTTCATTCTATAAGGCTAGTCCGGTAGATAAGAGTTAGAGCGCGCTATCTTATACATAAAGCACTTTAGATGTAAATAGAATTAGTTACTGACAAAGATTTGTTGTTGGAATTTCCGTAAATTACGATTTTTGTTGATCATTTATTACAATGATAAAACTGTTTTAGATTTGTGGTTGTGTGTTTATGCAGAGAGGGTAATCAGTTCGATTTTTAATCAAAATAATTTTGAGGCCATTGGCGCATTGTGTCTGTACATGTGGCGGTTGGATGTTCGAATTCCACTCGGGAGGATGAAATATTTTAAATTTTAATTAGATAACGAGGTAAACTATGTAAATCAATTAGTACCAACACAAAAATTATTTCCATTTGAAACTAGTACTTGCTGTTATAGGCGCATTCAACTAAACAAACTTATCAGCTTTATATTATTAGAAAAGATATAATATATTAAAAGCCATTTTGAAAAGTATCTAAGCTAAACCAGCCCAAGTATATATGTAATACGACAATTTGTGAAAAACCAAAGCTATTAATCTAATTATGTATCCACAATGGTCTATTAGAATAACATTTCTGAGTAATAACTCAACCAGAATGTAGGTTACGCGTCAGGTGTTCGTCGGACCCTAGGATTGGAGGCCGGTACTAAATTTCATTATTAGTATATATTATGTTTCAATGTAAAATATGTTTTTTTTATTTATAAAGAACGTTAAGCAGAAGAATCTAGTCTAAGACACACTGTTCTCTACTTTTTGGCTAATTTTGAGAGGCCTTACGATTGAGTCATGGAACTCAACGCCGCGCTTAGTCTCAACACTAGTGCGAGTATATGAAAAGAATTCATGCTTCTAAGTGGGTATTGAACATACGACCATCGCGTTTACAGTCAGACGCTGTGCCATTGTACCACGACGGATTCAGAAATTTAGATATATTTGTCTTACGTATAGCGTTCATTTTGCCCAATTTCGAAATATTATTAGTTAAATGGTGGAACTAAACGCCGTACGCGGCTACTCTTATTAGATCGAGAAGAGTCGTTCGAGTCAATATTAGTTCGAGTAATTATTGCATTTTTTATTGATCCTACCTCTTTTACAGACATATTAGGGTCACACAACTAGTTCACATTCTCGAGAATGATAGGTTTATATGAAAAAGCATACTATATATTTTCTCATCACGTATCTTACGTCAGATGTAAACTTCGGAATGATTGACGCGTTTGATTTATTACGACGTCCGCTCTTTTTACAACTATGGATACTTCTATAGTAGTACGCCGCTACCGGGTAATATATTTGTAATAATCATATGGAGTACTATAGCTTTTACTTGTAAAATGAGTGTGATTTAAATATATATTTATAAACATTCCTCCCCGAATGGAATTCGAAGCTGTAACCTTCGCGTTTTGTCAGATTCTGCTAATTATATTTATTTACTTCTTCTGGTACAACGCGGCGTTATGTATCACAATCACTCAATTGGAACGAAGTGTCCTAACACTAGATTCCATCTATCTATCCCGTTCTTTGCGGGATACAGCGTGAAGCTAAAAAAATGGAAAAGTGTTAATTCAATTTTCGATTACCAAGGAGGTATTGTTTAGGTAAGCAGATACTTGTATGCAGGAGAAAGCTATAATTTGTCTTAACTACATATAATTTACTACTTACAAGTAGAAAGTAGCATTGCTGATACAAGTGTCTAGTATTATTATTTCAATACGTACTTCAGTATAGCCTGCATTTAACCTGAATTTAAATAAATTTATATTATTTTGAGCAATGTTGCCATTACTATTAAATAAATATTTTCATTTGTGTTTAAGATTTTCTTCGTTTTTTTTTATTATCTTTAAGTTTTCACATTTATATACAGCTTATTATGCAGCTAATTCTTGACTTAACATATTTGCTAGTCCCAGTACTGTGAAATATGGTCCTAGAAATCTTCATTTATAATAGCTCAAGTTAGTATTCAGAAAAACATATATATATAATGTTATTTTAAATTAGAAAAGAAACTACTAATTACTCCATGGATTCATCGCGTTGAAGAATGAAAAGCAACAAAGTAGTGCCTTAGAGTTATGACCCAAGAATTAAGAGGACGCTGTGGTTTTTTTCAGCGCAGCATATTTTTAAGTTTTGTGATATAGTGGATTTTGTCTTAATATGAACATTCCAAAGGGCAAACCTTAAAAACTAATAAAACCTTTGGCAAAAGTACGTATGTACTAAGAATATAACAACAAAGTGTCAATCCCTAATCAAAGTTTTTTGTCCATCACACTCGTACATCTGATATGTAATGACATTGCATTTAAAAAGCTCAACTTATATTTGTTATTGTTACTCAGATGTTCGATCAGAAATGAGAAACTGCAATTTATTTTTTAATTTATTTTTTTTACTTTGTGATTGATATAATCGATAACATTATAATAATTATTTTTAAAACAATTCTTGACTTCATGGGCGGACAGAGCGCTAAACATACGGTCTCTCCATACCTCTCTCGCCTTGTCATTAGAGACAACTTCTTAACACTCGTATAAGCTCTCCGTGGGTTCCTCATACTTCTTGCGAGACCTTTGTCCAGTACAATTCACACTGGGTGCTAGAAAAGTCTCCCCTTGCCTCTGTTGCCACTCACTCTTGTTTCGTAATTTTTTTATTTTCGTTAGTCATTCTCTTAATGTGCCCAAATCACCTGCACCTAGATGTTGCACTTGTGGGCACTTAGGTTAATAAATGATATTAATTTTTAAATTAACCTCTTATTTATTTAAACTATCATTATATTCCTCTAAAAAATTTAAAAAATGACGTACTATTCTAGTATGGCAACATACATTAGTATTTGTTGAAACATCGCTGTGCTTATCAAGAAGGCTTATCAGCAAACTAAATACTTGTCATCCGATACCACGATATGTACCTTTCACTTAATTGCTACGAGGACTGTAATTATTCACTTATCTCACAACTTGTACTACACAAATACTAACTATGCAGGTACACAGTACTCATAATGTACAGATATTACTTTTCAATTTTCTCTTTTAAGAAAAAAATCGATAATTTTGATTCAATTGTTATTGAGACAAATTGAATTGAGTTCCGATGCTCTTTCTCTTGTCTCTAATTCAAGAAATAAATGGAGAACGGAGTTTTTTAACACTACGCTAAATAGGAACGAGAAGCGATGATAAGTAAAACAATAATAATTTACAGGCAGAGGAGACATCGTAAAAGGTCTCCTCCTAACTTATTTGCTTTAACTTCAATTAATCACTGATAAAAAAAGGTTTTCCAATCTTAAGTAACAACTCCCATAATGCTTAGAACAAACATTTCGGCTGACGGAACTCGATACATTACTTGATTCCATTATCTAGAATGTGCGAATAAAACTCGATTCGTCGATTTCTATCGATACTCCATTACTCGATAACGAGTTGATACGCAACACCTGCTAATGTTTTATGTACTTTGCGGAAAGAGGATAGGGACTGATGGATTAATGGATTTTACTTATATATTCAGTTGCAAGTTAGATTATGCAAGTAGTTGGAGATTCGATTCCTAATAAGAGATTTTTTATGAAATTGTTTTATGGTGTTTCATGAAATGGATGGGCGGATCTGGTTATTATTTCCATTCGGAGGAATAAGTTTATTTTACTTTCCTCGCTGTTGTACAAAGTATAACAGGACAAAGTGCAGCAATTTTTGTGGATATTGCGGTAGAGTTCCGCCACTCAACTCAATCGCAATGTCAGAAAAAATTGGCGGTGCATTAGGAATGTAATGTCTTAACACTAGAGCCCCTCTGCTAAAGCTTAAAAAGATATCACTTTTCCCAATTTGCTTAAACAATAGGTCCAAAATAGACCGGAGAGTGGAGAAAGAAAACCGTATTAGCACTATGCTTTCTCTACAGAAAAGTGATAAAGCACATAAGATTTACGTAGGCAAGTTAACCATCCCTTCGTTTACCGTTTTTAATTAAGTCGGTTGCGCAGGCGCACCGTCAGAACGCATTACACTGTAGCCCGGCAAATTGCACGTCTCAAACGTTCTCAGAAATTTGCTAAATAACTTTAGATTTCATTCGTGATATGCGAATCGGATGATCGTTGCGAAATATAATTTTCACACTGTTAATTTCTAATATTTAACTTGTTTACTTGAGGATTGCGGTTAATTTTTATAACTATCTTTCATACTTCATTGATCGTTGCAAATTTCTCAAATATTAATACAGTGAACAAAGAAAATAGCAAATTAAGAACTTTAAAATAAAATTTGAAAATAACGAGAGGATCTTTGAGAACTAGGAGAATCTAATTCAGGGGAGTCCATTAACTCCAGTGTTATCTATTACAGCTAGAAAAGCACCTCTATTATATTTTAATGCAATATATGCATACAATACGTGTTTTTGATTTGAATGGTGATCAAAATTCAATTCAGATAAAAAGCATAAGGCAGAGTGTCCGTACACTGGATTCTCTCTGCCCACCTTGATATGCGGAAAAAAGATAATAATTAACATAATTATATTCTCTTATATAATAATAATATTATATGAGAGAAAAATAACTTTCAATATAGATAATTTTTGTTTAATCAATTGATTACGAATGCAAGCAAAATTTCCAAGCTAAATAGACCTCCTGCCGCTGACGTTCCGTATTAAAATGTTGAATACAAGAGACGGCCGGTTAGTTCTTGACATGCAATTTTCGGGAATTCATTTATCAAATATGTGATGTAGAGGTAGTATGTCGATGTTATTTTAAAATTTTGTTTTGTTTTTTGTTTTAG